>JAMKCH010038419.1:0-23267 GCA_023653785.1 Ophioderma brevispina | reverse complement strand
CGTAATAACCAAAATATGAATGTTGGGGGTTGGGGGGGGGGGGGGGGTGGGGGTGTTTTTTGAAGGGGTGGTTTTTTTTTTGCCTCGCATTTAAATCAAACCTTCAATAAGAACGCAATAAACATGATCTAATCCTTTCCACTTGCTTGACGTGACATTCCCAGATTACATGGAGATATTGGGCCATATCGGCCAATATTTACTCAATAACGGACCAGTATTGGCTACAGTTATCGGTCCCATATCATTTGCTCAACGGCCTAACATTGGACCAATATTGGGCCCGGCCAAGTTGGACAATAATTGGGGCCAATTCTTGGTATAGATATTGAACCAATTTGGAATCTATCAATATTTTTTATTTGCAAATAAATATATTTAAAAAAAAAACTTATTTAAATAAATTAATTAAAATAATTTGAGCTAGTCAAATAGTTTATTTTTTCTGAATTGGTATTCTACAGTATAATTTTTTGAAATATGGTGTTCTGATCAAAACAATTGTCCTTGAGAGATTTTAAACGTATTTCTTTATGTATTTTATTGTTTCTCCCCCTTCTATTTTTTAGGCAACACAATTAGGCCTTCAGTCCATATTGGGCCAACGTTATCCAAATAATTGGCTTATATTGGCTGTTTGCTATTGCCAATATGATGCCAATATTAGACCATTACAGGATGCCGATATGAAGCCGAAGATCACATTGCCAATGGACAACCAATAGTGGCCCAATATACGTACCACGGATGCGATGCCAAGATTACCGATGGGGAACTATTGTTGGGCCAAGTATATGCTTGCTATCTGGGTAGCATGGCCTATAGCCCACCCCTTCTGAGCATGGTGATTATTTTTCACCATTTTGCTCCTGATCTCCTATCCTGCAAAAAAATATTTCAATAATTTCGCACTACTTTTTCTTATCCTTCTTGGGCTGGTCTTCTTGTTTTCTTGTTCTTCTCCTTGTTTTTGGTTCTGTGTTCTCTTCTTCTCCTTCTTCTTTTCTCTTCTTCTTCTTTGGGCGTTTCCAAAGTCTTGGTAATATCTTGTGGGATGTCCGTTTTATTCACGCTGAGTAACCTGATCCTGGTCCGCGTGTATCCATGATATGGACGCTCCTAGCTAGTTTCCGCTTTGACTGGGTGGATGGGACAGTCAGTTATCTTCGCCCTACTCTTATTTGGAAACTGTCTCGAGGTAAATAACAGTTATGACTCTCTGTACACCGGACCGACGGCATAACGTCCCTTTTTGGAAGGACAGGATTTCCTTAATGATTTTCCTTGCCAATTCCAAGTGAATCATGGGGGAAGCGGTATTCTTTTTTATTCAATAGCTGGTATACGGATCAAATCCAGATATCGTTAAATCTCACTGTGCACTGACTACATATCTTTAAATGAAATGGGTTTATACTGCTCCTCGATAAAAACAAGGGCATGAACTAGCAACACATTGCTCATTTCGAGATATTAGCAAAAACGGTTTTGAGCCACCTTAGACAAGTGTTAGACATAAAATAAAACTATAAATAAGGGTTGGCTTTTATTTCGGGTAATTATTTGGGTTCTTAGAGAGTATCTCTGTGTTACATGTGGGTAGATATCACCACAGATAGCCTTGATGATGAAATGTGAAACTGCTGTTTCAAGAATTGTGAGTTAGGCCCTTCTGTCGTGGTGGGCAGTAGGCATATTCTATTCATACTTTGGGATCTACCGGTAAATCTTTATTATACGAAGTTGCAAGTACACTGGTTATAAATGATTCGGTGTTCACATGGTAGCTTGGATCCAGTTGATCCTTTGCTTCTTGTTTGCCTGAATGATGTAAAAGCTTGTAGATCGTGTTGCGATAGTTTTAATGACATATTGTGATATTTAGGCTTAATATAAGATGAACATGATGGTGCCACAAGAGCAATAACAAGAAAAAACGTTACAGAGACATTTAAATGACAACGTCAATTGATCTAAAACACAGAATAGCTAGTTATAATAGATTGATTTTCACGTAAAGTAAGGTGTGCCAACCGCTATCTATAATTCGGTGCGTTCTTGGTGTCAGATATTCATGAGTTAGAATAGAGGAAAGAAATCCTTTACGGAATAAAGCCTGTACAATCCTTGTAATCATTGATCCTCTTATATAAGATTTCATGCTAGGTCTAATGTTCCATGCAGTTTTACATGAAGGATGAACCATATCGGTGGTGAGTTTGACCTTAGAATTAGGACAGCTTGCTGCTTTGCTGGACACGCGGTCATCAGGTTTGGAACTGGCCAAATTTGAAAACTGTGAGTAATTATACCCCTCTCTATACACCACTCTGGAATGGTGAATGCGAAGAAAAACGTACTTAACATATGAACAAATCGGCGCCCGCACACTTACTGTCGTATTTCACATTTGAGTTTTGCCCGAAAAAATTCAGCCTACTTGCATAGTTCATCGAGTTCTTCCACAAAGTTAAACTGCGAGGACGCCCTAATAATTAGTTTATAATACAGATTTTTGTCTTTCCTCAAAATCATATCAGTATTTCACATACTGTCGTTATTTAAAAATCGCCATTCATTTACAGTGTTGCTATCTATTGGGGTCTATGATCGGGTGTCACCCGTTTCCTATACCAAAAGCGTCCTCGTCGCCGGCCTGGTACAGAATATACGCAGTCTATCTTCGGTTGTATTTCATAGTCCATACAACTGCCGGCTATGCTCACTTAATTTTGCTTTTTATATTGCTCTTAGGGTTTTGTAAATTGATTAATATTGCATTTTATAGTTGATCAGCCCTGTCTTTGCCATTATACTTGGGTCTGTTTGAAGGCGGCATTTAGACGTGTTCGCTGTCCTTGACCTGACACATTGCTGAAAACAGCTCTGATTCCTTTTTTTACTAGCACTTCTTGTATAAGCTATCTGTAATTTGTATCTTGTATTAACTATCGTAATTGGTATTTATTTAGAAATTTGTAATTTATTCTTATAGTGTTTCTGATTAAGGGTAGTTTTGAGGAGATAATTATGAGATTCATTTAGACAGAGAGCCCATCGGGGAGGGAAGCACAGAAAGTAGAAATCAGGCCCTAGTTGTGACGTCCCGTCACCAAAAATTCAACAAGGGATGATCGTAACTTACCATTCCATATTCCCGGGGCTAACATTGATAATTTAATCCACATATCCACCAGCATCCAGGACACCGACAGCACCCCCCCCTCAGCTGTCAGACATTCTTAAAAAACCAAAAATGGTCCCATCATGACTGAGCAGTCAACACGGAACTCCAGCAACATCCGTGACATCCTAAACATAATGAAAATCGCTCAACATTCCGTCTATGGAATGCCCGTTCTGTCCGTAAAAAGACGCGTCTATTTATGAGACATTAGTGAGAATGATGTGGAACTTTGTGATATGAAACCTGTTGGCTGAAAAATCCTGTGGTCATTGCTGAGATGCTCGGCCTGAGGGATATCCTCCTGCATTTCCCAGGAAGTTGATGACCATGGGGGTATTGGGATAATCCACAACAAATTGCAAACATTCAAAATACACCCACAGCATTAACACACCTTCTTTGGAGCAGGCTTGTGTTTTATGTTGGGAATAAATAAAATAGTGTTAGACTCATCCCTGTGTAGCGTCCACCACCTTCCCAGGGAAAATGTCTCAAAATAAGTCAATTCTAAATAGTTTGAACGTCCTAATGAGATGCTCTTGTTCCCGCTAAAAAGATACTGCTGGGTGATTCAACGTGCATGTCGACCTCCGCGCAAAACCGGAGTCGATTCACTTTGGAGATTCTGGCTGCTAATGGTTTCATCAAAACACTATCCATGGCCCTACCCATAAAGAGGGTCACACTCTGGACCTGATCATATCTCGTCTTGACGATGGATTAGGTGCTGGGTGGGGCCTTGCATTGCCTGGGCTAGGCTCTGATCATCGTTTATTAATTGTACGATTAGCAGCCAGAAATCACCCCTCATGAACTATTGTGCCCCATTCAGGAAATATAAAGAATATTGACAAGGATCTCTCTCTCAAATGACATTTCATCCATGGTTGGCAGTCTTGACCTTCGTGATGGCCCTCAGTTGATAGGTGCTTGGTACATTTGAGGAGTCTATAATTAGTGTACGCGATTACCATGCCAACTCCTCACAGCGTTCCGCATTATTAGACCACGATCACTTTGGTTTAATAAAGAATGATGATGCCAGAGTGATGAACGTAGCGTTTAGATGAGAAAATGAGGTTGTATATAAAAACTAGAAATAGTGTCGATCGGGATGCATACAATGTACAATCAGCAGTGACTGGGTAAACTCATTCCTCATGCTAAGGCGTTTTATTACAGAGAACAATTAGAAAATGCTACACAACAAAACCGGTTTGCCTACTCTGAATAGCTTCTGAACCCCAAACCAAAACAACTTCCATAACTGTCATCAGCTACTGAACTAAGTAGTCATTTGCCAGGTTTTTCAGCGACAAGGTTTACAAAATCAGACGGGACCTTGCTAATTATCCAGGTCTAACTCGCATGAATGAATCCAAGTGCGGACAATCTGATTGAGAGATTTCCAATGCATGAGTTTAATCCGTCACTGTTGAAGAAGTAACCAAGGTGATTATGCAACTCCATCAAAATCATTGTTCCTTAGACACCATTCCTTGGTGTTCTTAAGGAGAATTGTGCAATCTGGCTGAGCCATTACACTGATCAGAAAAGTCTAGCTCGCCCCACTGGTGTTTTCCAGCTAAGCACTCCGGAAGCTGCTGTATGTGACACCCATTCTCAAAAAGCCTTCCCTAGACAAAGAGGTGCTCAAAAACTATCGCCATGTGTCAAATATTTGCTGCGTGGCTAAGTTCATGGAGAAAAATAGTGAGTGCCCAGATAAAGAATCACCTTGTCTCAAATGACTTAAATGAGATAGTTCATTCAGCTTACAAAGAACGAAACAGCACTGAAACGGCACTTCTCGACTGTTCAAGCCGATGTATCCTCAATGCAATTCACAAAACAGTAAGGCAGCAGTTGATATTGTGCCCGCTAGATCTTTCGCCCAGCTTTTGATACTGCTTGATCATGCCATTATTTGGATAGGTTAAGTGATACTTTCAAAATTCCAAGGTACTGCCTTACAGTGGATTCGGTCTTACCTGCAGAAACGCTCTTTCGTGTGCGAATTGGGGATGCAATTTCAAACAAGCATCATTTTCCTTTCGGTCTTCCTCAGGGTTTGGGCGTCGGCCTATCTTTTGTTCATAATGTACACCTTACGTTATCTGCATCAATCACCGAAGCACATATGCTTACCAATGTATGCTGAGGATGTACAAGCTTATTTGACATTGATCTAAGATTGTATGGTGAGCACAAACATGCCCTGTCAAAGACTCTATCTTTGTATTGATGAAATCAGTGAGGGATGCGCTGTAACAAACCAAATTGAATGATGAAAAGACAGAATTTTCATCGCCATGTTATATCCTAGTAACAAATCGCCTCAAAGCACTATTACCTCAGGGCGGGACAGTGGAGTGGACCTTCCGCGCGCCCACTCCATACTCTCTCCGATCGTTCTAATATCACTTTCTTCTTTTATGGCCCATCGCGCTCCCACTGTGCGACCCTCTCCCCCCAAACCGTATCTCTCAAATAGTTTGCTCAACCTTATCACATTGGCATCTCTTTTTTTCATCTCTCTTCTCCACGCCCCCCCTTTCCCCATTACTGTCTACCCCGACCCAACTTAATCATTCACCCCCAATCCATCCCTCGATCCTTACATCTTTCCTATCCCGTTTCCTTACCCCCACCCCTCCCCCTTTACAGCCTTACCAATTTCTCCACGGACCTCATACATACATCATCTATTTTATCTCAGTGCTCCCAGAACACCCACTATTGCATCTCCTATGTACTCCCTTATCTCCTTGCTTCCCTATCTTTTGTGTGATTCCCCAGTCCTCGGCAAATTAGAAACCTTGGTTGTCGTGTTTTGATCAGACAATGTCTATGACTGAAATGTAAAGGTAATCATTAAGTCTGTTAACTTTTCCACCTTCGCAAGATTTACCGGATCCGCCGCTTATCACATTTGAGTGATGTTGTCATCATCTCGTCCGTGCACTGATTTTATCTCGCATTTACTATGCCAATTCACTTTTGTAGGGAATGTCGGCCAGAGATCGGAGTAAACTTCAGATTTTGCCGAATAGAGCAGCCAGGCTAGTGTTCAGATCTGAATAGAAGGACACAGCCACCACCACTCCTTAAAGAGCTCCATTGGCTACCAATTGTAGTGAGCGCGTTTGCTTTAAGCTGATGCCTTCTTACTTACAAGGGCATTTCGGACAATTTGCCATCTTAGTTGTCCGAATACCTCGCTTTGTATATCCGGGCAGGCACCAGGATGCGTTCTGCACAGTGACAAGAACGTCCTCATGTGCCCGACACAAAAAGGTCATGGGGCTGACAGGGCTTTCACAATGCGGCCCCTAGCCTATGAACTCTTTGCCTATCTCTGTTCTGTTAGCCACTCCAAGTCCATTGTTACTTTTAAGAAAGCTCTAAAATTTCAATCATTTCCTAAGATTGATGTGGAACTTAAATGTGTTTTTTTGTTAATTTTTCTTTTTTTATTTATTAATTATGACAGCTGTTTTCTGTTTTTTTTATAGTTTGATTGTATAAGTACTATATCATAGTAATACAACAAGGTATTGTAACAAGATGAACCATGTTTAGGCCTAAATAGTAATTACTATTTGAAGCGCCTTTGACCTGGTTTGATGAAGGCGCTATAATCAAATTGGCGTTTTGATGTTAGCGTTGTATTTTGAGGATCCCAAAATAAAGATTTCACATTACAGATCTATTTTGAGTATTTTGCATCGTATTTCGGAACACAGCTTTTCACATAGTGATCTATTTTACCCACATAGAAAAAACAACGGTGTAATTATGCGTCGTATTACAAGTACATTATTTGGTGTGATTTCACATGACAGACTTATAACTTTGTAGCCTAATTAAGATAATATAAGCGCAGTTTTAAGTTGGATTTATGGTTTATATTGGACTTTAAATGTTTTCTTCAAAACAGTAAAGTCTAGATGTTTCTTTTATCCTTCGTTTTACCGTATAGACATGAAATGTCGCGGTAGATTTTGAATTGCGTTTTTCTCGGAAAACGTGTTTTGTAAAATACGACAGTATGTGATGTGGGCGACGAATTGTACGTGGAATATTTAGCAGTCGGTATTTACTTGTTATTTCAAATCAAGAGAATTAAAGAATGATTTGCTGCCGGACATTTGGTAGCTGTAAAAAGGTATGTGTCCTTCAAAGTAGACAAGAAAACGGATTTTGTCTTTGTCTTTTTTACAGACAAACTTCGATATTCGGGGCATATTTTAAGGTCTTAGCCTTGCAGAATTATAAAAATTTTCCTTTGTAAAATTAACCTTTATTGCGATTGCAAATATATACTACTCTTTCAAAGTCTACTAACCCGTTGCAAGACTGAAACCTGCTACGTACGAGTAACCAGACCTTACGGTTGATACACCATACACAATCACCAAGAATGTCTGATCTGGATGCCCCATGTAGTGTGCACCCACATCTATTTTACCCCGTACGATACACATCTCTCCGTCCTGTGTTGCCAACGTATCCCATTCTGCCATTGATATCGATTCATCAAGTTCGAGTCCCTGAACGTATTCACATTTTATTATGGTATTGATGTAACAGTTGGTGTTGTTATCATCGCCATTAAACACGGAAAATGATATATTTCTTGCATAGGAAACGACAGGAGGAATTACGACCATACTGGAACCTCCCAATCCTTCTGGGTAGTGCTGTTTCATATATTGGACTACATAAACGGGTTTATCCGAGGTGATAAGTAATACTTCATCAGATGATACGCGATCCTCGTATATCTGCGATTGACCAATTTGAAATGGCGCAGCTTGATTAATCCAGACGATGGCAACTGTGGCCGGCGAGCCGACTATGCGATAAACGTAACCTGATGCTCGACCCAGAAAAGGAGCGAGAATGAATGTATATATACGATTTAAAGTATGGGTGGAAAATACATGTATAGGCGCTACCTGTTCAACGATAATGTCACATGACCCACTTCTTGTTTGAGGATCGGTACTTGGCATGGCACATGTTGAACCAGATAAAAGAGTGACAGTAGCATTCGCTTCTACGAATGTTCCTGTCAAATCGTGATTAGGTACGACGGCGGCATTCTCTTCATACAGATACGTCTGATAAGGATCTAGCGAAACTTCAAGTGTGTCTCCCGTAGTTTTTTCAACATGGATTAAAGTTTCTTTGTTAAATGCCGATATTGAAAAGAATGAGGGGGCGATGTCTGAGTTAAAGTGATTGGGATAGGATAAAATAATATATCTATTGCCATAATCATTCATTGGCAAGACAATGAAAGACGCTGCATGAACGTCTATGCGTTGGGTGAACCCATAAACAGATACTGGACAACTGCTGTGTACAATGATGGAAGGTGCGTACATGCTGCCCTCAGAAGGGAAGACAGAAGAAGGCAATTTTAAGGTTGCTTGTTGATATCGAGATGGGAACACGTTTTCAGCAAAATTGAGGTCAGGGATGGTGACGGACGTCAGACAACGATTAGGTGAAGATGTGCTTATGTGTATCCATGAATCACCATAACCCCATGACCGATGTATACTGATTGGCATCGAAAATACAAAGTCATGACCAGCTGTGTCGGAATCACCTATAAATTGTGAAAAAATACAATGTTTTTATTTAGAAAGGTATATGATAATACATTAGGTAATTATGAGCCTGCACATCGTATAACCCAGGCAGCAGATCTCCGTTTTGTAAAATGTGTTACCCCTGTTTCCAGCATCTATTGGCAATATCAGGCAGTTCCACACAAGATATCATATCTGAGATCAAAGATCATAGAAGTCCTACAGTAATATGCCAAATTGATAAGCAGCGATGCCTTCTCCCGCAAACTGACATGCAGTCATGGCGATTCTATATGAGGCAATACAGAATGAAAAATAATGTTTGTGTTTGAGGTCAAACTGTACAAACATGGTGCGCCATATCGCGCTTAAAATTCTGGGACATTTACAGGGAAACACTTTGTTTTTAATCTTAAGTCGGATTTTCGATGTGCATCCATAGAAAGTCCATAATAAGTTAAACACAGATTTCGAGCCAACCATTTGCAGTTGATGTTAGCACATTCATGATAGGAATAAAGATGGTAATACATTGTAAAGAAGAATTTTAAACTTTTGAACTTTGTACCACCATAATCGTTGACATATATATAAGGCCTGTGTGGAATTACTAGCTAAATGAAAAATATGATTACTCGGTGCAAATACAGAATTTCTCTATATATTATTTCATAGGATTAATAAATCCTTGCGTTTGCCTTTGATGAAGATCCTGCTAGGATCGAAACGTCAGGCCCACACTCTAGTATACAGTATACCTACACGGGCTATTTTTGTGGAGAAGCAGTTGGTAACAGCTTTTACTTTTTTAGGATTAATAAATGTAATCATTATGGCTTTAAAACAGAGGTAAAACGATGACGATTTTAACAGAGGTTAGCCTGGAGGTTGACACATTTGTTTCCTTTCTGTTTAGCGCGTTGGAAGAAAATGGGGCAAAGCACATCTTTGGGAAGAGAAAATTAAATTGCAATATATTTCCATATACGTTTCTTTACATCAAGAAATGGCCGGTTTAACTAATCTCTGAAAAGGTATATTGGTACTTTATTTTTTAAAATCATCTTTCCTAAATTTCTATCAAAGGATTTCGTTTTATTAATTTGAGACAATTTAGTACAAACCTTTTATGCTAGGTAATGTAAACAGCAAAAGGAAAATCATGTGATATGTAATCATGATGATGGATTAATCGATTCATCTGGTTGCGCTGAGCTGACTGAAAAATATGGTTGTGGTAAATGGGATAAAGCAAATAACGGGAACAAAGTTAATCAGTAAATCAGTATAAGGAAACATATTTCCTAATTAGGTTTCGAATTATGGATAGTTTGCCGAATATTGAACGTTTTTAGGTAACATAATTATGTTAATATTTCATAGCATTACACAAGTATCTTTTCTATATTGAAGTCTGGTCTCTATTTTTCTCAATTGGCATTACATCATTAGTGCTGTAGCTTGTTTACCCTTGGATAACTCAGAGGCCACGGATTACAAAACCGAACCCGGCAACACAATCGGACGAAACTACTGTAGCTGAGACTACTATGACACGTCCACTCCAGAAGCCTATGTTTGACTGCGATTACTGCGCTGACACCTTGAAGCAACTAATTGTCATACTCTGCTAATAACTTGGAGCAATATGGTTGTACTCTGACTCATCTTCTCTCACCCGGGCTTTATATTCCTCTCAAACAATACTAGATCGGATCTGGTCCCTCTCTATATGAGTCAATGTGCTAAATATAATAGTCCCATTATACCTCATAATCTGGAATTGCCTCTATTATTCCACATGTACGCCTAGATTTAGGATTTCATAGCCGCTACTCACTGGACTGTGTAATTATACAGCAGTGCGCACCCTACGGCCAGACACATATCACCATGAGTTAGGCTATCGATCTCCTATTCCTCAGGTAACCCCATAACATCTCCGTGGTTCTCTTAAATTCTAATTGCTTTGCACATACCAGCTATTCACACAAACAGTAATTTTTATATCATGTTACTTAGAAGACTAATTTTATAATATTTTATTGCTAATTTATGACTTAATCTACTCAAAATGAAATAAATCTTGTTAATTCTTGGGGCTCTAACACCCTCCCCATAAAGAACAGAAAGTTTGATTGAAAAGCAAACTTTCGTAACCTATTACGGCTCTTAATATTGTTAAACTTCCTATACAAACTTATTCACAATGTTACACTTTCGTTTTTTAAAAGCTTTACTTGTTTTTCTGACTATACCAATCCTAGATAGGGCATCAGCCATCCATTATCTTTGCCTTTGATGTTTCTTGATGTCTAGGGTGTACTCTTGCAAGGTCAAACTCCACCTCACTAACCTATGATTCTCGTTTTTCATCCCTGTGAATGAAGGTGAGGGGGTTGTGAAATTCTGTGAAACAAGCACAGGGTGCACCGTGGTGCCCAAATATATATCCAAATGCCCTAATGCCAAATCAGAGCAAGACACTCCTTCGCAATAGTGGAGTAATTTCTTTGGTTCTGTTTAAACTTCTTGGAGAAATACGAAGAGGGTGGTCTATTTAACGTCTTCTCCTTCTTGCATAAGAAACCTCACCACACCCTATGTCCGGCATCTATGGCCCAACCTTGAATTGGTTCTGAAGTCTGGTTGCAATCAGAACTGTGTTCACTAATCATTATGGCTTTGAATTTTCTGGAACGAATTTCACATTCCTGTGACCACAAACAATTTGACATTTTTTGGCTAGCAAATTTGTCAAGGACTGGCAAATAATCTGAAAAGTTTGGACAAAACTTCCTGTAGTATCCAGCCATCCCTAAGAATCTCTGAAGTACTTTCCTGGTCTAGGGAAGTGTGGGAACTTCTCAATGCTTTCAACTTTTAGCCTTGCAGGCCTGACCTTGCCTTGACCTACTACATGCTAAAATATGTTGACATGGCCAATGGCAAACTAAACTCTTGACTAATTGACTGTCCATTTGTTTTTCAACAAACTGCAAATTAAGTTATTGTGGAGTTGCCCAATGTGTTGTTCCCAAGACGACTGTACACACTCAAATCATAACATAGGCTTCACAGCCTTCTATGTCATCAACTAGATGATTTACCATTCTTTGGAAGGTTGCCGGTGCGTTTTCATACCGAAGGGCATAACCCGTTACTGAAAAAGCCCATCCGTCGTGCAAATGCCGAATTCTTTCGCACGTCAGTAAGGGGAACCTGCCAATACCCCTTCAAAAGGTCAACTTGCTGACGTACTTTGAATTGATGCCATTTTTTCATGCAATCATCCATACGAGGTATCGGAAATGAATCAGTCTTTGAACGTTGATTTACCCGTCGGAAAGTCTGTCACAAAAACCTAAGGGAACCATCGGGTTTTGGAACCAAAATACATGGGAACTCCATTCACTTTGGCTGCTTCAATTATTTGATTTTCCAGACATGTATCTATCTCTTTTTTGAGATGTTCCTTTCTTGATAGGATTTACTCTGTAAGGGTGCTGTTTTATTGGTGTACAATCCACCCCAGCAACATCATGGTAAGCAGCGTGGTTATACTAGGGACATCAGTAAAAATATCCTCAAACTCATGAAACAACTGCTGGAGCTGAGACTACTCTGACACTGTCCACTACAGAAAACCTGTTTGAAGCGATACTGTCGCTGAAAACTTGAAGCAACTAAGTGTCACTTATACTCTGCTAATAACTTGGAGCATGATGGTATGTAACTCTGAATCATCTTCTCTCACAGGCTTTCTATATCACTCTCAAACAAGACTAGAAGGATCTGGTCCTCTCTATATGGTCATGTGCTAAATATAGTCCATTACCTCATAATCTTGAAATGCCTCTATTATTCAACATGTACTGCATAGATTAGGATCTTATAGCAGCTAATCAATGACTGGGTAATTATACAGCAGTGCGCCACCTACGGCCAGACACATATCACCTTGAGTTTGGCTAGTCTGTCTCCTAGGTCTCAAGTAACCCCCAGAACATTCTCCGCGGTTCTCTTAAATTCTAATTGCTTTGCACATACCTGCTATGCACACAAACAGGTAGATTTTATATCATGTTACAGACTAATTTATAATATTTTATGTGCTAATTATGACTTATCTACTCAAAATGAAATAAACATGATAATTTTGGGGCGGTAACCCCCTCCCCCTTAAAGAAAGAAAGTTTGATTGAAAGCAAACTTGAAACCTATTAAGGCTCTTATATTTTAAATTCTAACATAAACTTATTTCACAATGTGACACTTTCCTTTGTAAAGCTTTACTTGTTTCTGACTAATACACAATTCTAGATAGGGCATCAGCCACCACATTATCTTTGCCCTGTTGATGTGTCTGATGTCTAGGTTGTACTCTTACAAGGTCAAACTCCACCTCACTAATATTGATTCTTGTTTTCATCCTGTGAATGAAGGTGAGGGGGGTTGTGATCTGTGAAAACAAGCACCGGGTGCACTGTGGAGTGCCAAATATATATCAAAGGCATATGCCAAATCAGAGCAAAGACACTACTTATCAATAGTGGAAGTAATTTCTTGGATGCTGTTAAACTTGTGGAGAAATACGAAATAGGGTGGTCTATTCCGCCTTCTCCTCTTGGATAAGAACTCCACCACACCAATGTCACTGGAATCTATGGCCAACTTGAATTGGTTTCGGAAAGTATCTGTTGCAATCAGAACTGGTTCACTAATCAGTATGGCTTTGATTTTCTGGAAAAACTAATTTCAAATCCTGACCAAAACAAAGTTGGACATTTTTGGCTAGCAAATTGTTCAATCAAAGGACTGGCAATATCTGAAAGTTTGGACAAACTGCCTGTAATATCCCGCCATACCTAAGAATCTCTGAAGTTCTTTCCTGGTAATAGGTGTGGGGAACTTACTCCAATTGCTTTCAACTAGCCTGACAGGGCTGACCTTGCCTTGACCAGACTACATGGCCTAAGATGTGACATTGGCATGGCAAACAACTCTGACTAAAAGGACTGTTTTTTTCCAAAAAAATTTTTTTGGGTTTTTTCAGACAAATTCTGAAAGAAGTTGATGGAGTCTGCCCATGTGGTGTTCCACGACTGGACTGTACACAATCAAATCATCAAAATAGGCTTCACAGCCTTCTATGTCATCAACTATAGATTTAACCATTCTTTGGAAGGTTGCCGGTGCGTTTTTCATACCGAATGGCATAACACGATACTGAAAAAGCCCTCCGGCGTGAAAAAATGCCCGAAATTTCTTCGCACGATCAGTAAGGGGGAACCTGCCAATATCCCTTCAAAAGGTAAAAACTGCTGACTACTTTGACTGCCAAGCTTTGTCCAATGAAATCATCCATACGAGGTATCGCAAATGAATCGTCTTTGACGTTTATTTACCCTTCTGAAGTCTGTCTCAAACCTAAGGGAACCATCCAGTTTTGGAACCAAAATACATTGGGAACTCCTTCAATTTTGCTTGCTGCAATTATTTGATTTTCCAAAATGTACTCTCTCTCTTGTTGAGATGTTCTTTCTTCCATAGGATTTTACTCTGTAGGGTGCTGTTTTATTGGTACATCACCCACATCAACCTCATGGTAAGCAGCAGTGGGTCTCTACGGGAACAATCAGAGAAAAATACCTCAAATATGAAACAACTGCTTGATTTCACACACTGTGGAGTTTCCGAAAGAATGGCCTAAGTTTGGATCTAAATCCTTGAGGCACATCTGAATTTTGCAAATTTGATTGGATAGTCATGCTGCTTATCATTGTTTGCATTATATACAACTTCAGATTCATGATTGTAATCAGTTACTTTCCTCAGGATGACTTACAGAGCACATTGGTTTTGCACTGCCTTCGTCATTTCTACCTCCATACATCTTCAAAATTATTTACATGCACAATTGCCTACTCTTACGCCTAATTGGCGTTTTGACTCGTAGTCAACTTCATACGTGTGACTTCTACTGTATAGGACCATGGTTATCTGGCCTGCCAGTGGATGTCCAGGGATGGGAAACAAGACTAACACCTTGATTCCTGGCCTAAAGACCCTACTTTTGCATCTTGGTCTACCACTTCTTCATTGTGGTCTGGGCTTGCTTTCAAAATTCTCCCTGGCCAATGTCATTGGCCCTATTGAGCTTATACTTGAATTTGGAAACCTAGTCCAAAAGGTTGGGGTCAGTTCATATTCAGCCATTTCTCCTTTTGGAGTTTCAAGGGACCGCGAACATGTACGCCAAAAAAACAACTCAAAGGATCTAAACCTAGGGTTCCTGAACTGCTTCCCTGGCAGCAAACAATAACAAGTAAACTCCCTCATCCCAGTCCTTCTCAAATTCCAAAACAGTAAGTCCTGATCATATTCTCAGAGTTTGGTGGGAATCTCTCTAAAGCTTTGGGACTCGGCATGGTAAGCATGGACAGTACTGTGTGCTATCCCTAACTCATACATCACTTGCGGAAAAGACAGATGTTTAAATTTGATCCCTGATCGACTGAATTGACTTAGGTAGAGTACAAGAGGAAAAACTTGGTCAAAGCCGTCACTACAGTTTTAGCCTTAATATTCCTCAAGGGTGTGGCTTCAGGAAACCTGGTTGAGAGGGCACACATGATATTCAATAGGTACTGATTACACGACTTAGTCTAGGGAGAGGTCCTACACAGTCAACTATGACCTACTAACGGCTCTCCGAATGCGGGTATCGGTTTCAGAGGAGCGGGAGAATTTCTGATAGGTTTGCCAACAACTTGACAAGTAAGACAAGATCTACAGTATTCAAAAACATCCTTACGAAGTGAGGCCACCAAAGTGGTTCCAAAATCCTACACGTGTCTTCTTGACCTTAAATGACCTGACATGGGGACTATCCTGGGCAATGGATGATGACCTCCTTATGATAAAACCTTTGGAACAAACTAACTGATGAACAACTTTCCACTCATCATTGCCGGAGCATCAGGTGGCCGCCATTTTCTCATCAGCACACCAGGTGTTTGTAAAAACAAACTAGGAACGCCTCAGTGACTCCTGCACGGGTTACTCGCCCCCCCCTTTGACTAAGATTCATGAGTGCAGGATCATTCTCCTGTTCAAGAACTAACGTATTGTGACTTAAGGGATCATCATCATTATCCCTTAATATGGACTCTTGCTCAGGGCCTTACTCTTGTTTTGGAGAACCTGTCTCCCCTGAAGAGGGAAGTTGATCTGGTTCATCTAATTTTGTCATTGTGTCCTCTAAATCTAAATGTTGGACAAGGGCTTCCTCCGTTCCTATCACATGCTTCAAGCTTGGCCTTCATCGCCATACTCATAGTAACTGCACAGCTGGATCAAACTCCTTTGACGACCTATACAACACATCAGCTCGCTGCCTCCCCTTAACCCCCATACTTTGTCACTTATACATTTCCCATGCACATACTCTTGCTTCCAAACCTCCTCGTTGTTACTCTCTATCTCACTATCATCTGTGCAGGGATTGTGTGTAACAATTGGTTCGGGATGTACTTTCCAGCCTGCACATAACTCATTCCCTAATAACATTGAAACACCTTGACTGGAAGTTCAGGCCTTACTCCAACTATGAATGTAACTGAGACCAAATCAGACTTCAACTTTCACCTTGTGTAAGAGGGAGGACACTAATAATATCATGACTAGACTGGATCAAAGCATTCTCACCCTGTTGAAATAATTCACTAAAGGGCACTGCCCCTCCAAAAAATTATGACTGGTGCCACAAAACATGTGTCACGCATGATCTTTATAGGTGTTGGATCAACTTTGTCACTATCAAGCGACACTGAACCCTCCAAAACAATGGTTCAAAGGGGGTCCTTCCCTAAACGTTCTCAGACTCAGCATCTTTTGTTTATAGCCTGAGGAAACTAACCTGTGGTCTAAGGGACCACAGCAAAACATTGTGGGAGCAGGCTTCTGCTTCATGGCCCCATTGCTTACCACAACGTCCAAAAGCCTTGCCATACATGACGCTGAATCCTTGCATATGTGCAAGTTACATCTCTGACTTTTTCCTGACTTTGGTGGCAATAGTAGAATGACCCTTATCCCCTGACTGGAGGACTTGACGGAATGTTCCCTTCTGTAGTGTACATGACTTTGGAAATGATCTACTTTTGTAGAGCGATTTGAATTAAAACTCTTGTAATTCTGACTTGACTTACTAGGCCCACCCGTACTATTGCTGGAACTCAACTATGTGTGAGGGCCGTAATCATCTGCTATTTTGCGGCATTTTTCAAATCTTTGATAATAGCGTTTCATCCAAATGAGTTTTTATTTCGCATGAATGCCACTGTTTGAACTGCTAATTTAAAACCAACTTCGCCCTAAGTTGATTGAAGTCTTGTTTCACCTCCTTGGAAGTGAGCACCTATCCAACAGGTTCAGAACTCTAGCAAATAAACATGAGTTTGATCTTCAAGTTTTTTCGCACTCCAAATTTTGCCTTCGCCTCAGGGCACTTAATTAATAGGCCTTCAAGAATAGAATGCGTTACTACTCTAATCACTCGCACTGATTCAATTGATAAGGATGAGTAGATCTCTCTAGCTTTCCCAATAACACCGTCTGAAGCAAGGTTAGTCCATTGCTTCTTAGACCAATTCATACTTTCGGCAATCTTCTCGAAGTGCAAAATACTTGTCAACTCTGTTTCACTCATAAATGTTGGAACTAATTTGATGTTCCTGGTGTCATCAAAACCTGAATGTGGAGGAGCCTGATGTTGCCCGTTTCTAAACCTTTTCTTGTTCTAATTTTGTTTTTTGGCTTCAATTCGGCCAACTTCATTCTTTCATCCATTGGAACCTATCTTCCTTTTCCTTTTGTTCCAATTTTAATTCTGTCATCTTTTTTCTTTTGTCCATTTTTAATTTGACCATAATAGTTACTGCTGGGTGTAGTCTTTTCTAATTCAAGTTTTTTCCTTTTTTTAATAAAATGAAACAAACTAACAGTTTTTCTTTTTCTCCTTTTCTAACTTTTTGCGTTCCAAAGAAAACCCAATCTTGTCTTTCGTTCTCTTTCTCTTGTCTTTCTTTTCCTTTGCTACCTATTCTAGTCTTTCTTTCTCTTGCATTGTTAATTTGGCCAGTTTATTTGAATTGCATTTCAATGGTTTCATTTTCAAAGCGACTATCTGACTTCCTGAATTTCCACTATTTTTACAAAAATCCCTCATTATTTAACAAATCTTCTCAAACAAGAGGGGTATTCAACTGATTTTTAATTAACTGTTTCCTCATGGAATGCTTAACTTCCATCCCATAATTCTTGGCCAAATCCATTAAATCTGGCTTTTTTGAGCACATCAAACTTCTCCCACTTAACATCTTTAACAACCTCTTCGCGTTAAAACGCCTCGTGAGGAAACACCTTCTATCACAAATAAAACAATATATAGCACCGAAGCAAAGTAACACACAATCAAAATTTGTTAAAAATTTTAAACTGTATTGTACAGTGTATTCCCGAACCACGAGCCCCCAATTTGTACGGTCACCTTGACCAAGGCCCAAACAAAACACTCAACCTCAAAACTTACGGATTCAAAACTCCTGAATAAATAGGCAATACACTGTGACTTGATACAATTTTAAAACAACCCCAGCCCTATGTTTCAGTCCCTTTAATGTGTGTCTAAAATCCAATCTCATTCAAACATCGATTAGGTATCAATAATCAAAGATTATCTATAATAAAGTTGGTTAATTATGTGAACTACTAAACTTATAATGTGTGTGGGGCGCGGACGGCGGGCTTGCAGCGAGAGTACAATTAAGAGGCCGAACTTGCAAAGAGTCCTGGCGAATATTCAAGCGCAAATCTCAATTTCCAATAGTGGACCGGTCCACAGGACGACTTGTCCTTACTGAAGGAAACCAGCGCTAAGAACTCCCGAAGCTCGGAGGGTCGACTAAATATAAAGTCCAAAAAGTGCTGTAGCTTGTTATTAATTTTTTTTTTGTCCTTTGCGGATAACTCAGAGGCGGAAACGATGCAAAAACCGGACACGGCTACACAATCGGTACGAAAACTGCTGAAGCTGAGACTACTATGACCACTGTCGACTACAGAAGGGGATGATGTTTGCTGCGATACTGTCGCTGACAACTGAAGCCAACTAAGTGTCACTATACTCTGATAATAACTTGGAGCAGGATGGTATGTAACTCTGCCTCATTTTCTCTCACCAGGGCTTATATATCCTCTCAAAACAACTAGAAGGATCGGTCCTCTTATATGAGGTCATTGCTAAATACGTCCATTACCTCATAATCTGGAAAAGCCTCTAGTATCCCACATGTACTGCATAGCTTTAGGATCTTATAGCAGCTACTCACTGACTGTGTAATAGACAGCCGTGCGGCCACCTACGGCCAGACACAATCACCTTGAGTTAGGCTAGTCTGATCTCCATAGTCTAAGTAAACCCCAGAACATTTTTTTTTCTCCGCGGTCTCTTAAATTCTAAGTGCTTTGCACATACCAGCTATGCACACAAACAGGAGAATTTCTATAATCAGTTGCTGAGACTTAATTATAATATGTATGTGCAATTTATGACTTATTTCTCAAAAGAAATAAATCATGTTAATTCTTGGGGCGTGTAACACAAGAGTATCACTGTTGAACTTGATACCCACTATTTATACCATCAGTTTTCAATAAAATAGGCAGCATTTTTTGTTTGGAAAAGGTTTATTATCTCTCAATTTTTTTTTTTTTCCCCCCTTGGGGCTATTTTCGGATGTTTTAAATAAATCTGCCATAAGTACCGTTAAATGCATTCATTTAAAGGTGCCCCACCAAATTACAATATTTTTCTTTTTCTTTGCTGTACCGCACAAAGCTACGCAATCGTCTGTTCTGCACACAATGACCCAAGTGTTTTCCATTTTTTGTTTTAAAAAAAGGTGGATAGGTCAGACTGATGACCCTGTCCCATTCGGGCATTCCCAGCCCGTGATACCCGTCCCAGCATCTGTAGTGGATTCAAAGTTCTCCGAGCCCATTTTCAAAACAACAAGAGTCAATTTGTATTAAGTATACGCATGATTGTTAGAGCATCAAAACAAATGTCTTATTTGGCACGGGTACAATGCATGGTTATGAAAGATCACGGTGTCAGGGTTGAGATTTTCACTTTCACTTCATCATAGTCATGGATGGTCACTCTGTTTGGTGGCAATGATCGAATGAAAAATTCTTAGCATGTTATGGCCTCTTACATATTTGACCACGTTTCTTTCACATTATTTGTGATAACATTATTTAAATTTACCCATTTTTAATTTGATTTTTTTATGAATTGGTTGTTCTTTGTCCATCTGTTTGATATTTATTTTTTTTTGTCTTTTTTATTTAATTTTGTTTAGTAGTCAACTATTATCCATTTTACTAAATCATTTGTCAAACGTAATGTATATTGTCATTTATCCACTTGGCATGCTTGGTGCATTTACATCTTTTATACATGTATATAGGCCTATTTTTATTTATTCATTTTACCATTTGTGTATTTGTATTGTGTATTTGTGAATTTGCATTTGTTTATTTGTATTAATTTTTTTAAATATTTGTACATTCATATTGTTTATTTGTGTATTTTGTTTATTGACTTTTTATTTCTTTGTTTGGAGTATTTTCCGTTTATTTTATATTCATTATTTTTTTTGTTTTTTTTTTGTTATTTGGTTATTTTCTTTGTTTGGTTGATTATTTTTTATTGTATTTGTCTTTATTGGTCATCATTTCTTATGGGGGAAGTCCCAAACATGCACGTACGTGACCTGATTTGCATATTACATTCATGATCTCTTGCAAGTTGCAGTGCATGTACAATACTCGATTCCCCGACTCGATTCGCAAAAACACGGCGTTTTAAGCTCAAGTTTCATTGTTTCAAGAGCTTATTGTACATTTTGTAATGTCTTTTTTGGTGAAAAAGTACCCATGTCAGCTCATGTCGTCTTGTTTACACTTGAAAAGATCCACTGCCTCAGGACTGCCCATCAGCAAGATCATGATCGCGACCGGGATCATAGCTGATTATTACCCAGTGCAGTGTAGACTGGTAAAGTCTGAGCCACAATTCCTTTAACGCGTAGTCCGCTCGTCATGCCACTTCCGGGGCCCAGTGCTATGCAAATTACGCACTGATCGCGCACGATTGAGCCACTCAGCATCGGCGATTGTTGTCAAGGAGAACTGTCGCCGAATCACCGGCCAGTGCGCGCTACGCTAGCGGAACGCAGTACACGCTTAAAGTCCCGGGGGGAGGCACTCATATATGAAAGTGACGGGGATGTGCGGACTGGACTTTCAAAGTAGGGGGCATTCGCTGAGGAACTTTAAGGAAAAAAAGGGCGTCATTTGGTGAGGAGGATGCAAAACTGGGGGTCAATCACTGAGCCTCTCACATTTTGTGAAAAAAGGGGGTCATTCTCGGGGTGAATCACTGAGCCTCTCACATTTTGTGAAAAAAGGGGGTCATTCTCGAGCAAATTCTAACCATTCAAACCCAGTTTATATTGTTATAACATTAAAAGGGGATTTCTGTGAGAGCATGAAATAGAAATAAGGGGGTCATTCAGAGGCATTAACTGAGAGTAAAGAAGAAAAGGGGGGTCTTTAAGTGACAGGTTAAAAAAAAGGGCGTCTTTCATTGACAGCAGGTTTTAAAAAGGGGGTCTTTCATTGACAGCAGGCTTAAAAAAGGGGGTCAATAGTGCCGCACATCCCCGTCACCTATTTTTAGGGAGTGCCCCCCCCCCCGGGCTTAAAGTACGCTGATTTTGTAAAAGGAATGGTGGCTTCTACTTTAGTGGTACCCGGGGTGGTACCATGATTCGGTATCAATCGTGGCATGGCATGGCTTTTTTGTTCAGTCGTTTTGATCCGGAGCTCTTTGATTAATTCTTCGCCGCTAAAAATGACGTGACTGAAATGTAAAGTGTTGCCGTCTTCATCCATTTTAAATCTAAATGTTGTACTAGTATTGTGCAACGCGGCCGCGGTACCAGTGGAGTTCAGCCTCACATGCTCAGTACAGGTAGGCAAGCTAGCTTTACGTGGGAATGAATTCGATGTTAAAGAAATCTTTTTTTGAACTTGCATATTAACTTATATTCAGGAAAAAAAAAAAAAAAAAAAACACAACGCGTTGTGAAGTTTGCAACGCGTTGTGAAGCTCGCAACGCGTTGTGATGGCTTGCAACGCGTTGTGAAAGCCATAAGGGTCATAACGTATTGCCGCAACGCGTTGTGGATCTATTTTTTGAAATACGTCACAGAAATTCATGATTTTGATTGGCCGACACCGCAACGCGTTGCTGAAATGTCGCAACGCGTTGCCGAAATGTCGCAACGCGTTGCTACTTTCTCGCAACGCGTTGCGGCAATACGTTATGGCCTTTATGGCCTGCCATAGCCGTCTTCATCCATTTTAAATCTAAATGTTGTACTAGTATTGTGCAACGCGGCCGCGGTACCAGTGGAGTTCAGCCTCACATGCTCAGGCAAGCTAGCTTTACGTGGGAATGAATTCGATGTTAAAGAAATCTTTTTTTGAACTTGCATATTAACTTATATTCAGGTTGTTTGATATACGGAGGTGAACTGTAAAGTGTCGCATTTCTTTTCATTTAGTGTTTTTGCATTGGCTTCAAAGTCACTTGTTATTTTGTTTTGATTTGGTAAATCAATCTTGCAATGTTTTCGCCAATGTGTATCCATCTTCAGGGCCCCAATAAATTTAATTTACCGGCTACGTCACACGCAGGAGTCATTATGAGAAGTCATTATGAGAAGTCATTGTGCTCTCACAATGACCCGCGATGTCGCGCGCGTATTTTAAGAATAATACCATTGGATTGGATCGCGCTATTACGCAGGTTATTAATACATATTGGTGACTAGAGTTCATGAAATCTAAGTACTTTTGTTGTAAAAATGCCCTTCGTGGGTCAAATCAGGCCTTTGAATAGGGCATGCAGAACAGTACCGCGCACATCAGTGCAGTTTCACAGAAATTCATGACCCGTTTTTTGTCCAAAACTTTACTAATTGTTACCATAGAGGGGTGGTTAATTAATCCCTCATTTTGATGATAATATTTATATCCATCCAGCTAACAATTTCCCGTTTCAATTGATTTTTTTTTTGTGACCATCCTACCCTTTACAATATAGTACGAGCCAGAATAGAAAGACTGTTTACGAGTCTTACGTTAGGGGCAGATGCATGTGCGTCGCGATTATCTGCAGGGTTACGCAGTACGTACCTACTCTGAAGATATGACGTCAACGCCAACTTTCCATGTTTCTGTCTCCGATTGTAAAATGACTCACGTTACTCACTACCACAGTAACTTGAGAGGTGGTCCGTCATCAGAGCTATATAGTTATGACCGATCATCACCGTAT
>JAMKCH010038418.1:0-14104 GCA_023653785.1 Ophioderma brevispina | reverse complement strand
AGCTGTATTAGTTAGTATGATTAGACAGCACCACGGAAATGCCATGGCGTCACTGTTGTTAACATGTGCCCATCCACGACTACTGAACTGAGCCCATGTAGATTAGAATGCCTTACATCATAGTGATGTGGTATATGTAATAGGTTGTGTTTTTGGCAATTCCATTTTATGTTCAGGCCCCCAGAAAAAAAAAAATGCCAAAATGAGGTCTTCACCCAAGAACCAGACTGTCCATAATCTATATGTTGCTAAAAAATAATATAGCCACAGCCTTGGAAAGTGGCCTTGTGGTTCTTGAGGGGGGAAAGGGTCCTATTTAGAAATTCCAATACTCATTGAAGCCGTATTATAATTTTACTAAAAACCGACTTTGGGGAATTTGTTGTTAAGTGGGGATTGAATTAAAACAAGCGCAAAAGGTAAACTGAGCAGGTCGCTTGATAATGCGGAACGTTTCAAGTTCATGGAGTTCTCAATGACAAACTATAGAGGGGCGCCTTCATTCTTATCAGGCGATGTCCGGTGCATTTGTTTGTAGAATACCAACCGGGGACATTTCGTAGTTTATTGAAACAAAGAAAAACAAACCAAAAAAACAAGTAAGTTTGAACTTGCCTGCTGTCCTGATCGGCCCCATAAACAAGCATACTCGAATATTTGTCATGCACGACAGAAAATACAAAAGCATAGTATTACATGAAGATTGGCTTTTAAGGCTTGTCCCTCCAGGTTTTATTTACTTATGGTTAAAATTGTTTAAAAAAAAGGGAGGGCATATTTGGCTGGAAATGTCCTCTTAGTCTTTAAGTTATGGTACCATTAACATACTTAACCATGAACATTTCATTGAGGATAAGGGACATAGCCACTGGGGATACATTTCGGGTGGAATTTGTTTGCAACATCGTATTTAAATGCTAAAGGTGCAAGGTGTGTAGCACTAGCAATTGAAATATTTTAAAAAAACAGATTTAAATATTTTATACTTAACACCTGTGAGCTCAAACCATTTTAAAGGGAAAAATCATAGTGCTGGGTCTGGGGCATGAATCCATAGTTTTGGGTCATGAGGGTGGTTACAGAGGTCAAACTAGGCAAGGTAGTAGAACACACACGCGGTATGCATTTTAGGGAAATCTTGAATTTTTATGAAGGCAGAAGCACTCAATCTGAGTACAAATGGCCATAGAGGTAGGAGAGAAGGAGAAAAGCTCTTTAAAGCAATAATAGCAATTTCTGTAAGAGGCGCCCCCAATTTTTAAAAAAATATTGAGATTTTCCACAGTTGCATTGGCAACTGGATTTTAGTAAAGTATACCTGTAAGGTTAAGCTCGAAAATTTCAATGTGTCACAAACGAAGGAATTGGTAATTAAATAATTATTATCCGGAGATCTCGATAATAATTCAACGGCTGATGGCACGCCTTTCCATGTGAAAGAGCCGGGAACACAGCGCTCATGTACATGTCTCGCTCATCCTTAGATTGTTTTATGGTTCAGGCAAGTCAAAGTTAGAGGTATTTTCTCAAGGTGGCACTATGTCAGATGACGGACTAAACGAAATTCTAGCTCTGCCGTTAAGTCCAAGCGGGAATCCAATTCTACTGACAAACTCGCTTATTTATGTGATAAATGCAACTAGTAAATATTGAGGTTTGACTTTTAGTGGAGTGTTTTGCTCCCCACCAAAAAAAAAATATTGCTCAAGTAAGTAATATGCGAATCCCCTTCTTCATCCAGACAGTATCCGCTCTGTGAAATGGTTCCCCCAGCCCCCTTGCCCACCAATGAGTATTGAAAACCAAAATGGCACAAAAAAACAAAAAATTGATATAGGGCCAGGCTAGGCCCTAGCCTACTCGTGAATATGCTCCATTGATAACAGAATTATTCATCTGTATATTATCTAAAAACATGTTGAATACTATAAAATAGATTTTGATTACATTGCAAATAACAACGTAGTACTACGAGATCAATGTTAATACTGCTGAATGCATGTGCATCAACATTGCATCGATGTATATTACAATGCTGTGGTAAAAATTATGACCACTGGGAAGTCCATTTAAACAATCGCCAAGGGCTCATATTTCACTAAAATGTGGCCAACTTCGGGACCAAAAATTAAAAAAATACTCGCGGTCCCCGGACCGCGAGTGTCGTCTCAGTCGCGGTTTGTGAATGGGGCCAGGAGGTCACATTAGGTCACGAAGGTCACATGAGATCCCAACATGTACACCCTTACCCCATCCACTCCTTGTCCACCAAAGTTACATCATCATAGCCCTTATGGAACTTAACAGCATGCAATATATTAAGGTTTAACCATTTTGACCGGCCGGCCAAAGGTCACATGAGGTCACCAAGGTCACAATGAGGTCAACAACAGTCACCCAATCCACCCCCTCCTTTCCACCAAGTTAACATACCCATAAACCCTTACGGAACTAATACGGCATACAATATTATCAGGGTTAACAATTGACCACAGACACACACACAGACACACCACACACACACAGACATACGCCAGAGTAATCCCTATGTGCCTTCTGCAATTCTTGCAGCCGACACAAAAACGGGCAAATCGGCTCGTAAAGTTTTGTTGTCAGGTTTAGATCGGCTGTTTTCTCCCCAATTCAAGTTAGAGTTCGTCTCCAAATTATCATACTTTAAGAATACGGCGTTACAAAAAATCCAAGTTTTTTTTAAAAAGCTGAAAAGTACGAGTTAAAACTAGAATCATTGTAACTCATCTTCTTAGGAAATGCATCTCCTAGCTTTTTAATCAATGACTCAAATGACCAATGACCCCATATGACCGGGTTTGACCTGAAGATGATTGACGGGACGTGGTTCCCTCTTAAAATAATCAATACTCAGTATTTAATTTTAAAAAATTATGCCAAGTTTCAGGCTTTTATAAAGAAATGCCCAATTCTTAAAATATATGTCGCTATCTGCGTAACTATGTACATCGATGCAAGCATTAAATTGATCTCGCTGTTGATTTGTACCAATACAATAGTTTTACGACCTGTTTTACCAGCGTGGCGATGATTAAAAGGGGTTTTGAAAGAGCTTTCTCCTTCTCTCTACCTCCTGTATGAATCAATCTACTCTGGTGAGATTTTGCCTTAGCATATCAGATATCTTCGAAAAAAAAAAAAACAGGAACGGCCCCACAAATGGTAGTGTGTGTATTTCTGGCATTAAAATAAACTCGATAGCTAGGGAGTAGGGAAGAACCAGACTTGCAATCTGATTGCGAATCAAGCGGGGGCAAGTGTTCACGTGAATGGAAACACCAAAGATTTACATTGGTGCTTTTTACAGAAAGCACTTCAAAAAATACTGAATCAATAAAAAACGGGGAGAAAATGGATAAGTTATTTCCAATACTCTCAAATCTCCTAGCCGGGGACGTCAACGTCCCAGAGTGGATGGGATAAGTATGGTCAGACTGGAGGGAGAGATATCCTGCAGTAAGTAAGCAATAATTGAATCAACCCAGGATCACAATTTACAACAACTTGTCGTGGAAAAACCAACCAGACGTGAAAAGTGCACATTTGAACTTGATGTTTCACAATGTTCCCTCGTAGGCATCAGCTGAAAATTGGAAAAGCCTGAATTTTTCATTTTCGTTGCACCCCCCTGCGGACACAGGGTTTTTTTTCGGTTACCATTGCAGCTGTAACCATGTAGATTTAGAATAGCTTGTTCCAAGCAAATTAAAAGTTGTCCCAAAGTGGGGTTGGAAACAGCAATTTTTACCATTTCATAGACTTTGTCAATGAAAATACCCCAAAATCAAGTTTTTAACATAAAATCGTCAATTTACAAAACAGAATATGGAATTTGGTGTCAAAGAAAGCAGAAAAACGATTAAAAAAAAAAAAAATATGACAGAAAAATATGTTCATAGTCTGTAATTTTGCTGAATTTTGACCAAAAATGATCAAATTTTTAAAAAGTGTTTTTTGACTTCGTCTGATTTTTTAGGGCAAATTTTACATGTTTATTGTATTTATAATTTCGCACTTTCAAATGCTGACAGAGATTTTATGACGTCATACTGAAGCTCTGACACAGTAAATTTGTAATCCGCCCTTTGGGCTTGGCACAAAAATGTCCAAAAGTAGTGTAAAAAAACTTTTTTTACCATTCAGCGATTTTTCAAAGAAAATACCCCAAAATCATTTTTGAGATAAAACAAGTATTTCTCAAGATAGAGACTTGATTCTGGTGTCAAGGAAGCAAATTACATGGATAATAATAACATGTACTAAACATGCGACACTTTTTAAACCTTTTGGTGTTTTGGCCAAAAATGTCAAAATATGCCAAAAAAACCCTTTTTTTGACATTTTTAGGGAAATTTGCATTACTATTTATTTCTAATGTCGCACATTCAAATGTTAACACAGTTTTTTTGATGTCATATTATAATAATAATATATTACAACAGTTGCTTATAGAGCGCTTTCCCACCGACGTCTCTAAGCGCTATGGTAAAGACATAAAATACACAAACACAAGTACATAAAAAACCTGAAGGGCAGGCGTGAACTAATCAAGTACATGTCATGTATCACAAAGTTATATAGTAAACAGATGAGTTTCAAAACAGATTTGAATTGAACAAGAGTCTGAGATTCTCTGTTATTATGAGGTGATTTGTTCCAAAGTTCTGGAGAAGCATAGTGAAAAGAACGACGACCATAAGTAACGGTGGCAACTGATGGAGAGACAAGGTTGAGCTTGGAGGAGGAGCGAAGATTGCGAGATGGCTTATAACTTTGATCAAGTCAGCTAGGTAATCTAGAGCAAGTCCATGAAGACATTTGTAAAGTCAAAAGAAGAACTTGGTATATAACACGATACTTCACTGGAAGCCAGTGAAGCTCGACAAGCACAGAGTGATATGATCGAGAGCGAGAGCGGGTGATAAGTCTGGCAGATGAATTTGAATTTCGGTTGAAAGCATTGGCAATTGCCGAATCAGGAAGACCATACAGTAGACTATTACATGATCAAGATGCAAGTAATAAATGCATGAACTAAAGTTTCAGTTGATTTTTCACTCTAGAGTATTCCTGATACGACCAATTTTGTAGCGAGCATAAGAGGCAGAACGACAAATATTATTGATGTAACATCATGATGAGATCGTTAGCGACTATGACACCCAAGTTACGCGCAGATTCAACAGGCTGACTAGGGAACAATTGGCAATATTAAAAGAAGATAGAGGTGAAGTTTTCTGAACTTAGATGTGACGTGAAGAACCTCAGTGTTATCTTCATTCAGCTTCAAATCGTTAGCTGAGGACCAAGCCGTGATTTGGGCAATAATTGTTCAAGGTTTGGGAATAAGAGTAGCACGATCATTGTGTTTCAAGATGACATAAACTTGTGTGTCATCAGCATATATCATGCCCCAAAACAGAACAATGATGTCCTCAGCGGAGAAGTGTACATATTGAATGAAGTGGTCCAACAACGGCGAGTCCTTGTGGAAACCCTTAAAGGGGCGTGTGGGGTCAAGAGATGAGTCATTAATGACGGGATTGGGAAACGATCTTTGAATATACGAAACCAGTTTAAAGCAGAGCCAGTAATTCCATATATGTTGGCAAGACGTGAAGAAAAAATGTTGTGATTAATAGTGCCAAAAGCCGCAGAATAGTCGAGGAGAATCAGAACAGCTCATTTCCTAATCAGTGCAAGTAAGAGATCATTGTACACACGGAGTAAGGCAGTTTCAGTACTATAGCAGGCGTCTGTAGCAGATTGCATTTTTCACGAAGACGTTCTTAACAAGATAATCTTTAATTGGCCTGCCACAAGCACGCTCAATGTTTTAGCAAGAAATGTAAGGTGGCGACAGGGCGATAATTTTTCAATACTTACGGTCAAGAGTTATTCTTATTAGGGGCGTTATCCGGCGGATTTAAGAGTGTCCGAAATTTTCCATTCACAAAAGACAAGTTAATGAATCTTAGTAATGATAGGTAAAGTTCATTCATACACTTCTTGAGTAACCATGTGGGGATAGGATCCAGACTACATGTTTGAAGATGGTGATTTCAGATGATGTCTATGACTCATCTTCAGGTATTAAGAAAAACTGTGAAAATGAAGAAAGACGCGCATGGGTCATCCTCAGAAAAATGTAATGAAGAGACCATATCAGCTGAGTTGACAAGATAGATTTGATATGTTGCATCTTGTGACATGAAAAATAGAAGAAAACGATTAGCGAGCCGTGACATCATCGGAGGTGCAGATGGAAGAGACTGGACATTGATTTGGCGTACACAGTTTGTTAAATTTTTGAAACAGATGTTTGGAATCACAGTCGGCAAATTTTTGATGATAGATTTGCTTGGCGTTGATTCTAGGTCATACTTTTTGCCGTATTCTTTAAAGATCGTTGTCAATTTCAAGTGTGGAGGAGATCCAGCACCTTTCAAGTCTCCGCAATTCGCGTTTCATTTCTCTTACATTGTCGGTTACCAAGGTGCATTGGACGACATCTTACAGTATGAGTTATAAGTGGAGCATGCTTGTCCTTAAGATCATTAAGTACAGACTCATATTGATCAACTAGCAAGTCAAGATCAGATGTAGGCGAGTTGTAAAGTGACGAATTCAAAATATCAGCTTGAAAAGCATTAAGATCAATATCATTAAATTTGGCAGAGTTATCCATCATTTTAAGAGGCTCAGGACGAATAACATTTAAAGCACACGAGATCGCAGCGTGATCAGATGGTAAATAAAAAGTACTAATTACATTTGAACAAGTTATCAGTAGTGCGAGTAAGTATAAGATCAGAGTATGACCTTTAACATGGGTAGGTCCAACGACAATGTTGAACTAGCCAGCGGAATCAATGAAATCAGCAAATTTCTGCAGCATCTCTGTCACGAAGGTTGTCCATATGAAAGGTAAAAGTCACCAGCAAGTAGAAGAGGATTAGGTTACGGTTGCAATTCCCTCAAAGGAATGAAGAAAAACTCATGGACAAATAGGGGGGGCAGTGAGTTGTTTTCCTTAGTGGTTTGTGGGCGGTAAATTATGATCAGATTGAAGAGGTTTTTGAGAACGTGATGTTATTGCAAGGTCAATGTATGCAAAAGATTCAAATGATTTACATCAAGCCACACGAACCTTGAATGATTTCGATGGCAGATACCACCCACCACCTCTCTTACGTCGTGGTACCTAGTGAAAATCATAGTTGGAAGGGTTGTGGTAAATCGCTATGATAGGGGTCATCACGGTAGGTGCTTGTTAGCCATGCCTCAGTGATGCCTAAGATGTCGAGTTCTTCAGATGATAATTAAGTCAAAATCATAGAAATCTTGGGTTTCATGGACTGTGCATTCCAGATAGCAAAATTAAATTTTGGAGCAGTAGATTGATTACTACATGTGGTGGGTATGACAGAGGGTTCTTTGGGCCGAGCAAGATGTTTTAAACATGGGGGGGGGGGGGGGGTGGTCATATGCAGTCAGTGTTGATCTTTGATCCATGCTTGTTTTTCCCAGCTTTGCAACCTCTTGGTCTTGTCTTATTCCGAAGTCATTAATGGTTGCCCATACTGGAGGAGAAAGTCTATAGTTCTTGTTAAGTTGAAGGAGTCGATGGCGAGCATAGTTAGATGTGATGAGAGGAGACTTGTTACCAAACATTCTCACCTGGGTTTCTATCAGAGAGTGAGGAGTATGCACTGTAGGACCAGGGTTTGTTTGAATATCACCGGCTAATAGTAAGCGCATAATGAAAAAGGGGTGGGGACTGAGCAATTACTGTTAGTATGGAGAAACTTGATTTGACAAAATGTCAATATTTGTAGACAAGACAAGACTCTGCATTATATAAACTCCAAAATTGTACTTGGCACACTGTAAAATTGTGACAGATGACACAGTGGGAGCAGAACAAAAGAAGCAATAAAGTTGTCTGATATTCCATTATTATCAAGTTGCAGTCTGGCAGATCACAAGTAGCATCCTATTGATATGATAATTAAGTGCTGATTACTGATGTGAGTCATTCAGGTGATCAAAATCAATAAGTTCAGCAGCAATACTGTAGTAGTATACAAATCCAAGTTGAGAAAGTTCAGGCAGAAATACACAAAAATCGGAAAATGGTAATATAAACATGAAGTAGTATCGTAATAATTTTCCAAGCACCCATTGCCTGGTGACCAAAACCATCAGGTGATATGAAAAAAAGTTGACACAAAACATAAAAATAACCCAACACAAAACATCAAAAATTGAGGCGCACTGAAAGTGCTGTGTCAGCTCAAGTGAAGCGCCACCAAAAGCGCGGACACAGTTAGATTTGGATCTGCTTGCGCCCTGGGCAAAAAGTGTCCAAAAGTAGTGTATAAAATCAACTTTTTTTGGCCATCATTGAATGGATTTTTTCAAAGAAAATACCAAAAAAAAAAAATAAATTTTGAGTATAAACAAAGTATTTTCCAACATAGAGACTTGATTCTGGTCTCAAATGAAAGCAAATTCATGCTAAACCAAATGTTTGCTAAACATGTGCCGATTTGTTTTTAATTTTTGAGTTTTGGCCAAATGTCAACTTTTGCACAAAAAACCCCATTTTTGACATTTTAGGGAAATTTTGGTATATTATTGTTTTTCTTCTCATGTGGCACATTCAAATGTTAACACAGATTTTTTTTGAGTTATAAATTTACAGCTCTGACACCGTAAATTTGAATCGCTTGCGCCTGGCACAAAAGAGGTCCAAGTTAATATTTTATATTATTAAATATATTATTTATGCCAGTATAACAGGGCCATAGGACACTGTGTATAACAGAATTTTTTAACAAAACTGATTTTATGCATGTATATCTTATTTTGCATCAGGGAAAGAAATCCACATCATGGTGTTTGGGCTGTGTAGCCATTTTTTCTTTCCCAATTTACTATTTTGCTCATGTTTTAATTAGTAACTCAAATAAATATTATTAAAAGTAGTGTAAAATAACTTTTTTGCCAATTTATGGATTTTTTCAAAGAAAATACCAAAAAAAAATCAAATTTTTTGGGAGCATAAAACAAAAAAGCATTCTCAACATAGAAACCCGAAAAAAAATTCTGTTGTCAAATGACAGGAAATTAACATGCCTAAATAAACCCAAATGTGGGCTAATCCTATCCTGACTTTTCCTTTACCGTTTTGTGTTTGGGTTCTAAAATAACAAAATTATACCCCAATGTTTGTTCAATCATTCGTTATTAACATCATTAAAATACATCACCATTAATAAAAGATATACAATACCTCCATGACAACGCTGAAAGCCTGCATTAGCAGGCTATCAAGCTGCGAGGGCCAATATTGGCAAGACAGGACCACAATAAAATATTGTCACAAATTGGTATTTTCGAAATTTATTATATTTAAAAAATGTTTGAAGGTCTAGTCACTCTCTAGCTATTGTAAGCTTCTTTTACTGCTCTAAAACGTTTCCTCGGCCCTGGTTCTTCCTTTTGTTTGGGCTTCTGTGATTCTTTGTTTAGCTTCCCCTCTACTCTCTGCATCTGCTACCTTTCCTCTATTGTCACTTTTGATCTATTGTATTTGTTTCTTTTGTTTGTGTGTGTTATGTGGGCACTGACCTGTAGTGTGTGACTGGAGTCTGAAAGAGAGGATGTGCTCTGATGTGTGTGTGGACAAATTTTATTGACTATGATTGGGGATTTTTTCACGCACTTTTTGCTGTGAAGGAGAGATGCATGTAAGTGGACGTATGTAAGTAATCTGTATGTGGTTTCAGTTGGACTAATTTTTGTTATTTATGTATTCCTGGACATTTGCCAGTTGCAATTATTTTGACCCAAGCTCCAAATTAAATTAAGTTTATTAGCGTAGCATTTAATGTATTTAGGATTACATATAGGTTTTTGAGTTTTGAATAGGTTTGTTTGGACTTTTGCTGGCTGAAACTTTGCAAAGTGATTTGATAATTTGTGCGAAAATGTACTGATATTTGCAATGTTACATGGCCTACGTAGTGACAAACATGAGTGTTGTCCAGCTGTGTGGGCATTTTAGAGAGCACCAGTTGGCTACGTTTGTGGAAAGAATTTAGTGTTGTGGCCACAAACATGTGAATTCGGCTGCTTGGGTGGAATGAACTGCATTTTGGGGATGTGGTGGCAGAATCTGATTATCCCATGTTTGTCCAAATAATTTTTTGGATTCAATTTTTTGTAACAACCCACGCTTTTGGCATTTGTCACGCTATTCAGCAGAGGAACCAGTTTAGGGACTGATAATAAAGTCCAATGTGGTTAGGGTTTAGTATGGCAACAATGTCTCAAGTACCCGACGTGCTTGCGGGTTTGGTGTACAACATTGCTTCAATACATTGTGCCAGGCCTAAAAGAGCTGATTATAAAGTCATGCACAGGTTCATTGTATTTTTTTTTCATCCTTAAAAATTAACTCTGACCTCTGTCCCATGTTTTTCAGACAAAGGTCAGACTTTGGTTTTGTAGTGACTTGCCTGTGACATGTGCATTATGCATTAGGGTTGTAATGTTGTTTTGTGGAACTTGCCGTGAATGCATATTTTCGGGTGCAGGTTTTTCATATTTTTATTAATGGGATGGATTTTTGTTATTTTCTAAAAGTAAAATGTTTGACAGGGGTTAGTTTCACATATTGCATGTGCATTTTGGACGCACGTTTGGGCAATTTGTATAATTTATCCGAGCTATTTAAATTCCTCTTTAAAAAGGTCATTGCACATATATGGGAGCCTTTAAAATGGTAATACTGCTATGTCGGTGCGCTCAGGCTTCTGTAGTATAGGCGGTGGCACCGCCTGGGAGTTGTGGCAGGACTCCAACCATTTTTTTTTTAATTTCAGTTGAGGCGTTAGTGTCTTTGGATATTATTGGTCTGTCGTTGGCCTAGAATAGAATTTCTAGTGCTGAGTTATTAGATGAGCACTGAGGCATTCCTCCGCGGTAAACCTTTCGAGGCCTGTGCAGTCATTGTGACGTGTGGTGTTTTGTTTTGTTAATAGTTAGGAAAAGACGTCATTTTGATTTAAGTTATTGGACGCATACACATGCCGACCGGAGTTTAAAGGTGACGAATATTAACAAACTCCTAGGGTTAAAATTTAAAGTGGGTTTAAATGAAAGCTTTGCTCTTTGTGATTTGTGACTGCATTTCCCTGCAAGGGTTCTAGTTTCAACAACATTGTCTTGATGGCATGTGGACGATTTTGCAGCTGGTGTATTAATTTTGTGTTGCATCATTTGGATCGTAGCACTCATTGTCTATATTTGTCTGTCCGTCGCGTAGACAGATGTAGCAGAAGTTCACTTGTCAGTGTGGCAGCTTTTGCAAAGTGCAATTTGCCTCAAATGTAGGCCTACCGGCCACAATGTGCTTTGATATTTAACGTGTTTCGTATTTGTTTGTTCTTTGCATCAGAGTGGCTGGGCGGCGTTTTTATATAAGCCCCGCTATCGATTTGCAATTGTTTCTAAATTATGTTTGCACTAAAAATATTGGGCATATTGGGTGGCTGGGCCCTCCATTAAATAAGCCAAAGCCCCGCCCAATATTTGCAGTTATTCGCACAGATTCTAATTTAAGATTTGTTTATTGAAATATTTCATTGAATGTAGGTTTGCATGCACATGTGTTTGTGTCCATTTTGAAGGCGTTGTGCAATTGGGCTGGCATGATGTGTACGCCTGTTAAGTTTCATTTAAGGTAATTAAGGATTATAAATTTAGGGTTAAGTTTAGCATTAAACTAATGGAGTCGGTCCTGAAATCTTGATGTCGTAATTGTTGCTGTGCCGATGATCTAAGGAGTTGCATTTCTTTTCGAGATGAGTTGTAGCCAACATGGTGGATTGTTTGTGTATTTTCTGTGAAATTTTATTTGGCCAATGTTTTAGGTTTTAAATATTTAAAAAAATACTTATTTTCCTGTTGGCCTTGAAATTGGTTTTATCGTCACCAGCATTCCTGCGGTGAACTGGCGCTGGTGTGTATCTAACCAGCAGTTCGTGGGTATCATCTCGTTCGCAGTATTACAATTTTAAAATGAGAACGTGGTTGTGCATCGCACGGTACATTACTATATAGTTTTTGCACGAAATTGTCAATAAGGTTGAAGGTGATTGTGCAATTGCAAATTGCTTCTCAAATTCAAAATATGAACTCAGTGAAAATTTGGCATTGAAACGAATCTGAAACGCCTTTTTGTGCCTTTTTTGTATATTTGGTCATTTTATTCTTCATTATATAAACCAGTGCCTTTAGTATTTTCACACCCTCGGTTGTCCGGGGGTTGACACGTCGTGTGCTAGATGGGGAGGGGATACATGATTACCGTAAAACTATACGACCACTTAGATAAACCCAACAATCAAGGTCGTGGAGAGACGACAAAGACAAAAAACACACTAAATTTTAAGATAAGGAGCCGCGTCCCAATAAGGTTCATTGCAACCGTTCCCATATCCGGGGGGCGGGGGCACTTGTATTCAAGGTGGATAGATGCGTGAACAAGAAAAACGCGTAAAAAGGGTGTCCTTTTTTCAAAACAGGCGATGTACATTGATTAGGGTGTCAAAATCATAAAAAATATTGTAATTTGGAGTAAACAGCAACCATGAGTAAAGCCAGATATAGGGTATATATAAACACAAGCATTGCTTACTTGTTTAAGTAGCAAAAAAAACTGACAAAAGACTTTGTTTAATTATGGGAGCAAAAAACATACAAAAATAGCTTGTTTAGTTAGGGTATGCCCCTTTTTAGTTCGGTGGAAATACGTTTTTAGGGTGCATTTCGGAAGTCCATGTTCATACATCATATCCGCCTTTGAATACAACTGCCACCCGCCCAGCCCCCCGGGTTTCCAGATGTAAAGTTACTTAGAGGCCTATCTTACTCTAATCTTCTGAACTCGCAACTTAGAAAACTTGACACCAGCAAATTTGAAAGCAGCACTTAGTCTCTCCACCTTCTCAGTGTAACAAGACCTCTGCATCCATCAAAACAATTCTTTGGAGAATGTCAACTGGCAGATTTTTGATATTTACAAGATTACGCTCATGGGTGGTTTGGATGTTCGTTTCTAGGGAACCGTAAGCTCTAATATGTGAATGGAGACTTTTCTTGCTTGTCAATGATGATAGATCGGGTTTCTGAGCAGTAGGCAGGGTATTTGTGGAAGAGTGCCACCAGTTATTGTGTATACTGGAAGAGCAGCATAAATACTGCAATTGTCTTTGACAGCCTTAGACAAAGCATTGGTGATTGCATGAGAATGCTATTGTGCCACCAGTATACCTGCCTGTTGGAGAGACACTGAACATTATTCAAAACATTAAGGAGAGTTTGATATTTGACTCGCTTGCATTTGACATTAACTCTTTGTCCCAAGTGCGAAGGTTGGTAAACGTGGCAGATTTAACTTGCAAAACTCAAACTCTTGTGTTAAATTATATTCAGACTTCAAGTAAGGTCACTCTTCTCTCGGTCTCACTGATTTCAGCAAATTCCCCTGTGCAACGAGGGGTTGGATTTATTTCGCCACCCTTTTAATTCACATTTAAGTTCTTTTTAATGTTTTCTTAAAACCAACTTCACTTATGTTTCAACTTGCTCAGTTGAGTCTTGAGCAGGGTTGGCCTTGGCGTTCCGATCCTTACATCCCCTAAAGACTATCATTTTTTGCTGTCCAATTGGACTCCCAAGTGATCCTCTTACATTGGAGAGCGTGGATTACTCTTTCAACGGATTTCACGAGACATCTAGCAAGTTTTTTTTTTTACATTTTACACGAATTAAATTGTCTTATAATTTGCACAGGGTCACTGCTGACATAGATTTTAGGAACATCATATTTGAAGCCACGACGGCAGTAAATTTTGGAAAATCCCTCTTGTGCCTGGGCCCAAAAAACTTGTACAAAAGCAGTGCAAAAAACCAATTCATTTTAGATCATAAAACAAGCATTTCTTAACATAAACACCTGACTGTTCCGGTGTCAAATGAAAGCAACTGCACTGCTAAA
>JAMKCH010038417.1:0-33205 GCA_023653785.1 Ophioderma brevispina | reverse complement strand
TAACCACAAAATGGTTAAAGCCAGATTTTGGAAAATTTTCATTTCATTCAAATTTTCGCTGGTGTTCAGTTGTCATCACCTGCCCGATTTTTTCATGATGTAAGCACATAAAATACTTATCCTCGCACAAATAAATCAATCTTGAGCTTATATAGTAGTGCAAGAAATTTACATAAAATAATGGTTTGATCTCAAAATAACTGCTACAGAAACATTTTGGGTGTTGTTATACTTAGAAATGATGAGAGAATAACATATCAAAAGTCTAGAAGTTGCGGAGAACATGCATTTGCAGGGAGGCAAGGTTTGTAGAGGGGGAAATATAAAGAAAAAAAAAAAAAAAAAAAAAAAAAAAAAAAAAAAAAAAAAAAAAAAAAAAAAAAAAAAAAAAAGGTATAGTTTGACCTACCTGTGGGTTATAGTTTAATAGTTATAGGGCAAAAAGGATCAAGGTCATCCTGGGGTAACATCTTCAAAATGCTCCGATTCTTTTCAAAATGGTCCCAAATTCTTCATTGTCCCAAAGGACCAGGAAATATAATACTTGCACTCATTTGACCATTCCAGCACATAATTAGAGGTCAAAATGTAACAATGGTCTACATATCTAAATGTAAAATGAGTGAAAAATCGAGTGAATCTTAATTCACTTGAAAAAGAGTGTAAACCACTCAAAAATAGTTGCATGTGTTGGTTAATTCACTCATCTCTAAAAAGAAAGAAATCACTGAACTTTCACTCCAAAAAGAGTGAGAGTGAGCACCACTCTAAAATGTGTTGTCCTCCATTTAACTCTTAAAGAGTGGACATTCATTCGCTTAAAGTGAACACCACTCCTTTTTGAGTGCACATTTCACTATTTTACTCGTTCTACTAAATATTCACTCAAAAAGGAGCGATGTCTACTCTTTAAGAGTTAAATGGAGGACAACACCTTTTAGAGTGGTGCTCACTCTCACTCTTTTTGGAGTGAAAGTTCAGTGATTTCTTTCTTTTTAGAGATGAGTGAATTAACCAACACATGCAACTATTTTTGAGTGGTTTACACTCTTTTTCAAGTGAATTAAGTGTGTTGTCCTCCATTTAACTCTTAAAGAGTAGACATCGCTCCTTTTTGAGTGAATATTTAGTAGAACGAGTAAAATAGTGAAATGTGCACTCAAAAAGGAGTGGTGTTCACTTTAAGCGAATGAATGTCCACTCTTTAAAGAGTTAAATGGAGGACAACACATTTTAGAGTGGTGTTCACTCTCACTCTTTTTGGAGTGAAAGTTCAGTGATTTCTCTCTTTTTTGCAGTGAATTAACCAACACATGCAACTATTTTTGAGTGGTTTACACTCTTTTTCGAGTGAATTAAGATTCACTCGTTTTTTCACTCTTTTTTACATTTAGAGAGTATGGGGTCATTAATACATTAATCTAATTTATATACTAAAATGTCAAATGCAGAGCAAATAGGATTGTTTGTTATACTAATACCTCTTCCTCCTCCTCCTTTTGTGATACATAGACAATTTCGAACTCCATCATTCACAGGTATAGTTTACAAGCCAATTACCAATGCAACTGTGCAAAACAATCAAAATATTTGGAAAATTGGGGGCGCTCTTCAAAATGTGCTATTATTGTTTTAACGTTGACCTATTTTCCTTCACTTATTAGAAAAGGAAGAAAGACGAACAATGATAGAAAAGTTGCTGCCGAAGCTCTGACCTAAAAACTTTGTGCAGAACCAAAATCCGTGACCTATTAATTTAATTTCTACTTAATTTACCGCGTTTTCAGAAGAAAATTAAGTGTCAACGACCTATGTTATAATGTAAACTGGTTAGTTATTGTGAACGAGGACGAGTATTTTCTTACTCTACCTGAATCGTGGAGGTGATAACACCTGAAATATTTTCAACTGCGTGGCAATATAACAATGACTCCGCATACCGGGCCGATTGTTGAATATCTTTAGGTCGTGGTTTGCATATCCATTGGTCACTGATATTGGGGAAAGGAAATTGAGGTGACATTCTATTCATTTTCAAGAAAATGTGCCAGTTTTATTGGCGGGAACAGGCGGTTATATTATTTTAATAATTTATTATGAATTTACACTTGGTTTTGCTCTAGTTGGGACTACAGAATTTTTTTACAGTTGGTTATTTGTTCTACGCCCCCAGACTATGTTGAGGGTTATTAGAAGAGAAGAAACGAGACACAATTGCTTGCTAAGATTTGAGAAGCACGAGTAGCATAGTCATTGTTTACATATTCTTTTGCTGTTTTTTGTACTACGGGATTCCGTTCACGACTTCTTCTCCTCAAAGACACTTATCTCTTAGACTCTTTCGCGTAATTTTCGTATGCATTTATGGCGGGATGATGACGTCTTTACCACTGAAGATACCAGAGAAGTAAAATAGCCAAATAATTTCCAAAATAGCCAAAATTTCAGTTTTACAAGACAATTGTAAAACCAAAACGGACACAGACAAGCAGTAATTTAGTACCTTATATTCACACTTCAAATTATATTATAAAGATATTTAAAGAACCCCTTATTTATTTTAAGTTGCAATATATTAATTTGAAAGAAAAATAACGTATATAAATTAGATGTTCTCGTAGACATATATTCTCTGTAAGGTAGCGTAGTTTTTGGTAAGTATTTATTTTCCAGAAACAAGGGGTCTACGGTTCGATTTCCCAGTAGATAGAATAACATTTACTTAATTTACATGATGATTAACAGCTAACATTAAGATGAATAATGCAAGGTAAAACGAGGCTACATATACTCAAAACAGTTTTTTAGTTTCCCTCTTTCCCGACATAGCTTACAACATGATGGCTGAGTTCAACAACTTGATAATACTTTGTGTACTTACTAAATAAGGGAAAGAAGTGTGTGATTTTGAGTAGTACCTTTAGTCGATTGTAAGAATTCAATTCAGATCTGTCTGCACTCCTGAGGGCTAAGAAGTCCCGGGAGGGTCTCACTCCCCCCACCCCACACCCCCCCTGGTTTGGGTAGGAATGTGCGGCTGGGTGTTTGAACCACTACCCCGAAAATATATACAAAAATGAAAGATTTGCTACCCGTCTTCTATACCTACTTGGCGGAGGTTCGGGGGAAGCCCAGAAGATGAGAGAAAACTAACTGTTAAAATGTTTGAGCCCCATTCTGGCACGAACATTTTCACATTTGTGGGTGTAAACATCTTTCATACCTGATTGACATTGGAAAATCACTTGCAACAGAAGGATGCAAACCTTTCATATACCAAGTTGCAAGAAAAAAGGGACCGATCAATATGCCCAAAATCGCTGAAAATGTAAACCCTTCTCGGTCGCACATTCCCATACCCCCTTCACACTACGACCCTAACCCCGGGATAAGAAGCAATATTTCATTTGTAAATACGAGAGGGGCCAATTGTTTAAATCTTACGGCAATTCCATCGATGCCAATCCAGGTTTCTGACGTCTTCCCAGTGACTTGCATTGAAGAGTTGGGAGATGGGGTCACCTTTGCTTACTCTATTGAAGTTTTCGAAGATTTTGGTGATTTCTCTAGATAAATTAATTCTGGACGGGATCCATTAAGTGGCTTTGATTAGACGAATGCAATTCTCATCGCTGATCTTCTTTTCCAATAATCCAGTAGCAATGATGGAAAAGGATATCAATGCCTTTTCATAATCCACAAAGCCAAGGCAAAGGTTGAAACGGAATGCTTTTGCCTATTTTCAATGATCTGAATCAAGGTGTTTAGACGATCTGATGTTAAAAGACTACTGGAAATCCTGATTTCTCCTTACTGATTTCATGAAGCTATTCCCGCACCTTGCGATCATGAGCCGTGATACTTTCTAAATGTGAGGTAACAAACTGATAAGCGTGTAAGTTTGTTATCTCCAGAGCCCTACGTTTACGTGGATATGTCGCGCGTTAAAAATACAAATTATTATTATTATTATCTTTTTCTCGTAAATTTTCCATTGTGCGCACTATAGTCAGAACTAATATTCTGCTGCCCTAAAGCTTTGGAAAATAACCCAACTCATGTTAACCCAGGTCCCCTAAGAAAGGCCTTTAGTACCACGATCCGTGAGTCGTGCCTGAGCGAGATTAGAACTGTGGAATTCCAAGTTAAAGATCTGCTGTGTTAAGGCAAATTTCTTCAATTGATTCCCCTCGAAAAAACTGTTTCACCTGTCCCTGGAAACTGTATGTAATGAACTCCCCGCGTTGTGTTCTTTAATTTGTTCTTAATCATTCTTTGATTCCCTTCCCAACTTTGCTAATCTGGGGAGAGGCGCCTTAGATCTTCTTCTAATAACATCAACTGTCCTCTGTGCCAAAACAACCAACCTGCATCTTTTGAACTTTGGCAAACAATGCTTGGCAGGGCAGATACAATGGCGGCATGATTCTATTTTGTCTTATCTTGTCTCTGCTTTTCAAATGCCTCTGAGGATATGAAAATCTATGCTATCTTTGTATAGTAACATTGGGGAAATAGAAAACTACAATCCCCCCAAGGTTTCTCTCCCCACTCACCACAGCGACCGGACTTGTTATTCATCAATCAATCAAGCTTTATTATTCACGGAACACAATCATCAACAGAGTTGTTTTCACTGAGGCCGTGAGGCAAATAAATATACATATCTAAACAAACTGGTTAAAACCAGGTACATGTAAACTTGGCATGGTGTAAATTGGGACTGTACGTGTATCATATGTAAAAGCACGTATTGGTAAAATTGTGAAAAAGTGAGCTTATAAGAGCTATTAGTTGCAATACGTTTTTAAGTTTAGATTTAAAAATGTTTAGAGGAAGATGATCTCTGTAAGTCATAAATCTAATTTGTTCCATCAATGCACCACGGGTAAGCAAAATCTGCGTTTTTTTTATAATCGTTCTTGGTTTAGGAATGTGAAATTGTATTTACTTCTGCGAAAATTATCGTTGTTAGTATGAATGAAAAAAGATCATAAGAAAGAATGGTTGCCAGTTTATTAAGAAAACTTTATATGTTAGAGTATTGCCCAGTTAAAAAAAAACTTGCCTAGTTGCAAGTGGAAGCCAGTAAGGCAATTAAGAACCATCAGCACTGGGGTTATTGTTGTCCCCATGTTGCACCACAGATAATGCGAGCTGCCCTATTTGAATGTTATGGAGACCCGATTTGCAATAGTGAGACCGCAATTTCCCCAAACTATGTTACAATAATCAAGATGGGTAGCACAATAGCCATTGTGTAAACGGTTTAAGAATGTGACATGGCCCAATCTGAATAGATTGTACTAGACCTTACCATTCCTTTCGAAACAACCAAAATATTCATGATGACTATCAAAGGAAGCTCAAACAGATATGCCATGTCTTGCCAAGATTTGTATGAAAAAGGGGTTTGAAGGTCTGACTCCTCGCTTTTTAAATGGGGCAGAGGACAGACCTTCACTGAAAAGTTTATACTCTGAAATCAACTCATTCATCTTTCTGGTACAACTCGAAATTTTACAGATATCAGGAATGATATACGGAAAAATTTTGCTCTGCACATCTTTTAGCAGCTACTGTTCAAAATGTGAACCATCCGGGGCTTGATCCACCAAGTGTTAATGTAGGCACGCTTTTAAAAAAACTTATTTGTTGGTTGTCTGTTTTCCACTTATTGGATTTATTTTGAGGTGTACTTAAATTTTGATATTTTAATGAATATCTTGCTCGAGACCCGTGGTCGGAAATCTCGTTGTCCTAGATGGCTCCCTTTTTAATTGCCAGAAATGTTTAGCTTTTTAATGTCTATATCTATCTTTTATTTGGTTTGGATTGTATTTAATGAATTGTTGTGAATAAAATGGATGATTGAAATAATTTCTCACTTCATCCTTTTTAATAGTGGTATTGGTTGCCTTTTTTAATACTAGTCAGCCTATCATGTACTGTAAAGTTCTCTGTGTAATTCTTCAATAGTCTCTGTGATTTGCACCTTGTCTGTGACTTCTAATACTTTTCAGTGACGATAAACGTGATTCCCTCCCTCACTTAAAATCACTCCCTGTAATCTTAGTCAATAAAACTAAATGGAACCGGTTGCATGTAATGTATTGAGTAACTTCAATGAGAATATTTTAAGTTATCACTTAATCATGTATTTTAACTGAGACTCAAAAATGTTAGAATCAGTACAACTCTTATTAATTTTTCTACAACAAACACAGAAAATGGTGGGGAAACCCTCTCTTGGTCTGCCCACACTGTTGAGCAAACAATGCACCGGACAAAAGACCTTGGGGCAAAATTCAAGTGAGCGGCCAGACAGTGAACACCCTCTGGCGGGGTTCATATTGATACGTAAGATAAGAAGAAGAATCGAAACCTGTGTGAAACAACTATAGTCGGAGGGAGCCATAGCCGGGGGGTCAGTAGACGATAAACGGAATAATAAAGCGTGAAACTAATGGTTCGGAAGAGATTCAACTGAAATTGAATGCAAGTAGCCTTACCATTGTAGCCGGAATGTGAATACGCCGGACTATAGTTACTTCTACACCTGGATAGTCGGTCGGTTTCTGCAGAATCTTCGAAAAAAAACCCACCTTTAAAAAATTCAAAGCGAGCTAGGCCATGTCTCAATAAAACGTTAACCTATATCACTTGCAAATAAACGTTACACCTCAGTCATTTTTTAAACCTGCAGCAAATTGGACAAGAAAAGATTTAAACGCAAGTTAAGTACAAGTAGGGTTAACTCAAGTCACGGGGAATTAAGGGGAACATGAACGATGAGGAAGTGTGAATTGACTAAATCATGTGAATGTCGAAAATACACTTTTCTGATAAATTTTAGGCCTCTAAATTGTCACTCTCTTGAAAGCACTCAGCGCCCTTCCGGATCTTTTTCTCCAGTTTAAAAAAAAAAAATATAACCAGTGATCTCGCCTCCGTAGAAGAATCCATTATAATGACCCGAGATATCTGAAAGTTAATTTACTTGGCTGATGACAACTACGACATCGATTCAGGACCCGATCTCCCGGGGGGGGGGGGGGCATTGTATTCAAAGGGGATTGATGGCGTGAACACGGACTTTCAAAATGCCCCTCAAATCAAAGTATTTTTCAGCCGACCAAAACCATACCCTAACAAGTATTTTTTGTCGTTTTGCTACACTAAGAAGTATTTTTGTCACTTTTTTGTTACCCTAAACAAGTAACGCAGCATTGTGTCGTTTAATTACCCTTTATTATCTGGTTTGCTTATCCATATTTTTGATCTTTTTTGATCTCTCTGCTTAATTTGCATATCACAATTTCGTTAGAAAATAGCTACCCTTTTTCCACATTTTGCTGTTTTTACACCCTAATCAATTACGCGCGTACATCGCCTTTTGGAAAAAGACACCCTTTTTACGGCTATTTCTTGTTCACCATCATATCCACCTTTGAATACAAGTGTCCCCCGGCCAATCTTCATTACAAGCAAATTTCTGTTTTTTTAATGTAGCTTAAGCCAACAAGTACCAGTGCTTCCACTTGCACAAGCTTCTATTGGTTTCTAGATCTCTGGTTAGAAGTCCCCATTGAGTCTATGTCATCTGTGAAATGAGGATCGTTAAGGAATCAATGAGGACACGACAAAATCTCCTTGTACGACTTGCCATCTTGTTTTTATTATTCCACTTTTTACATTGGGCATTATAACAAAAATGAGTATTTTAAATTGATGAGAGTACACAGCATAACACATAAGTATTGCACTGAATAATAATATACAAATAGGATAACAGTTACATCCAGTGAATGGTTGTATCAAAGAGTTGCCTAGCTCCTATAGAACCGCCCCACCAGCACAACCAAAGGTAGGGGAGGGCAGGCTGACGCAAAAAATAACAAGGAACATTAAAATAGTCTGCACATCCGGACACGACGACACGAGGGTCTAAGTACAGGGTGGATCAAGGATTCGTCAAACTTGACTTGTAAAAAAATTCAGAACTTGTGTTTGAATGGACGACCGAGGTTGGACGATCTAATACTACACTCCAGCAAAACAAATACGTCCCCGTCGACACTTTTGCGTAACAAAAAAGTTCGCCCCCCTTTCAATGTTTCATGCGCGGCATCTTTAAAACCTAACCATACAGCACATTCACAGCAAACACCAACACAATAACACGTTGACATGAATTTTTGCTTTTTAATCCCAAAGCAGTAAAAGAGATTATGTAAATCAATACAGCAGCAGCCCTTCCCTTTTCAAGGCATTATGTAACGCACTGACAGAGCAACATCAGTAGTATTCACCTGCTCAATAATCGGAATAAAATATTTAACTGTACACAGTGGAAATCAAACTTCTCCGTTTCAGAAAAACTAGTGCACTTTTTTCCCTTGCATTAAATTTCATCAATGGACGATTTCATAGAAAACGATGTCTATCGGCCAAAAGTAAATTGTCAAAAAGTGCGTCAGTCAATTTGCGCATCCCACACTCATTTTGAATAATACCATAATGAGATAGTTTTTGAGTCACGTCAAAAAGTATCAGACTGCGGACTTTCTTTTTTGCTGATGTACTTGGGAATTTGGGTTCCAAAAAGGAACAATGCGTTGGAAAGAAAGATGACCTTGTGGACCTGAAGTTTTGCAGAATTAACTGGTCCATTGCAAGGGGCCTGCATTACAAATGATCTAGTGGTGGTACGGTTCTGTTTTCCCAAATTTTGAAAACCACTAACTCATCTACCCTTAGATTGACACATCAACACCCTGAGTCTTCACTTTTCTTCTAAGAGACAGAGGAAGAAGAGAAAGAATCAGACAGTCTTAGTTTTGTAATCACACTTTCTGGGTAGTCAGAGAATAGCTTTTGTGCTCTTTCTCTGGATCCCTTCAAGAAGACAGATTTACTTTTGGAGTTCCACTCCATATACCTACCAATTCCAATGCTACGTACAAGGGCAAGTTTTTTTCTAGAACATTTGAGGATCATTAACACCACGCTCTTTTGAAAAAGGATTGAACTATCCAACAGAGATGAGTATAGTCAAGCCAAGTTCGTTAATTGTACTAACACGGTCTAAAAAGTTTATAATCATAGTCATATTCTCATTCGCGTAATGGAAATAATTGACATGTTTGAGGGTGGAATGTCTGCATGAGATAACCAATCTCGACCTCAGTAATATTCTTACACACTGAATCATCTAAAAAAAGAGCTAAGTAGAGTTCTCTGGGTACTCGGGGTCATGTCGTGCTGCACAAAAAGAAAAGCATTGGCCCCAAAATGAACCTTGAGCGTCCCACCTGACACCGCAGGCAGCCAATCAGAAATTATTCCCCCGACATTATCCTATGTTTACTTCAGTTAAATAAGCTTGAAACCAATTGAGAAGTTTAGAGTGAATCCCGAATGACTGCCGTTTGTGAAGTAATAATGTGTGCCAAACACTATCGAAGTTCTAGAAAATCTAAGTATAATCATTCGACTTGCCCAGCCCTGTCCCCAGATGACTCCTCTAACTTCATGAAGACTGATAAAAAGCTGGGTAACATTTTTTATTGAACGACTTTTAACAAAACCAGTTGCACATGTCATACTTGGTCTTTTAATTAATGGAATACACATCAAAATACTGATACACTGATCTATAATTCTCGGCTAGTTGTTTATCACTTTTTATAGACAGGACTACATTGGCTTCTCAACCATTCTTCTGGCATTAGCTCCAGGTCTTAAGTTAAGACGATTTTAAATTTTGTGGCACAAAGGAGAAACACTCTTTTCCAAGACCCTGATAGAGAATCACAATCGGGGTTCAAACAACAAGCTGTTAGAGAACATTCAGTTTAGCTAACTCTCCAGACCATCGCCTTCATCTATCTGGATCTGTCAAGGATGGTAGCTGAAATCCAAATGTCAGGCAAATTTCATGCATATGGGCTGAGTAAAGAGTTGCCTTTTGTCCAAGGCAGTTTGGACCGTAGCAGCACCAGAAATAGGTTTTTTGGGGGTATCGCGAGCAATAATGGCAACATTTTTTGAAGAGCGCCCCCAATTTTTTAATAATTTTATCCATAATTGATATTTTGGCACAGTTACGTGGTGATTGTCTAGGAAACTATACCGCGAACGAGAAGTCTAAAAATTGTATTATCATAATCAGCGATTTTGTCATTAGAATTGTGGATCCCCGATTGGACTATGTATTCATGCGCCCCCAGGACACAGCACTATGATTTTCCCTTTAATGTTTGACCGTCATAGTTGGTTAAAAGATAAAATAATAAATCGATTTGTCTATTTTGTGTCTTTTGTGATTACAGTGTGATATTGACTTTAAAGCATTTTCAAACAAATTCACCGAAATGTGGCCCCCATTTGAGCTATGTCCCTGTCAAGCTCTTAATGAAATTTCATGGTTATGGTATTGTAAATAAGCTTAAGAGATTATTTATTTATTTTATTTTATTTTATTTTTTATTTTCAATATCTTTATACAGGGCGGCCCGATCAGCAATCAGCTGTTTTTACACGAGGGCCCTGTTTCACTTATATACATGATAACGCACTATAAAATTACATTCAAATACAAGTATAAACATGATAATTAAATACATCACAGAATGAATTTTGGAAAACAATATTCCAAGGCAACTTATAAAACACCTTAATATAGATAGGTATAAAAATTTCAAAACACTGACACCTTAATATTAACAGTAATCAGCAATGCATACAAATTAAAAGAACACATAAAATCATACAATCATGAAACACTGTATATACAACCCATAACAACATTAAATTCAACACTATAACTTGCAAATGTATAATTTAATACACATTTAAAGGAGTCAAAGTTATTGCACAATACATAATTATTATTTCCAGTTACAAGCTTTGTACATATCTTAAGGATTGCAACGTTTGAAGCGAATCTAACAATGAATCTACATTATATTCCATCTTTAAAAAACCCCTATAATTAACACCCCCTTTTTGAAACATTCTAAATCACACCTTTTCTTTGAGTATGCCCAACAGACAGCTGTGGATTGTCGAGTGCTACAGGCGTGATTAAATATCACGTCATAATTAAATTTACCTGCATATAAGGGTGGTGCAAACATTCAAACATTTGAAAACATTAAAGAGCAGTAAAATTTGATGACGCTCAGGAAGCTTTTTGCCAGTTTAGCTCGTGAAGTTGTTCTGAAGGGTATAGAGGACCACCTAATATAATACTAGCACAATCCTTTTTTCAAACATAATTTTACTATATCTCAAGTTATCGGTTTCTGTTTTATATTGAAATTAAGCAAATGAAATTGCCTTTTGTTTACTTTTAGAATTTTCTGTATGCAATCAAGAGATCTGTTGGGGGGACTCGTCTGTGTCCAATCACTGCATGTGTCACAATATGCGTGTGCCCCAAAGTCTCTCTTGCGCCTTAAATGTTCAGACCTACAGAGTTGACATAAGTATACATTAGTGCATAGTATATATGTATCCTAACAAACTTAACAAACACGTAAAGAACTTAGAATGAACGTCCTGATTATAGCTTTACCTTTAAACCTTTTATTATTCAATCTCCCCCCCCCCCATTTAGTGCATTCCCTTACTTCTCATCCGTTATTTCATCCCCCCTTAAACCTATTTCGATGTTTTAACTATCTGACCCTATATTAACTTTTATGCTAGTTGGTTTGTCTGGCCTGATGTCTTGCCTGCAGATTTTCATTGTTCTTTTTTTAAAATTCCCTATTCAGTGGAAACACTGGTATCTCGTCACGTGGTTTTTTTAATTATCAACATTTTAAAACACTTGGTAAAATTTAAGATTTAATTTGTGTTGTTTTGATGTTGTATATAAATTTCAACCAAGGAAAATGTATTGTTTGCTTTACAATATGCAAGAAAGACATAAGACTTAAGTTTTCATGTAAAATGTGGTACCAATTTGGGTACACAAGAAATGTATGAATGGTAACGGCAAACTAACCAAAGCTATATAATGATACTTGTTAATAACTGTTCTCAAAATGAAGGTCAATTATCTAAAAACGGTATATCTTGAATGAGAAACACAAATGCAGATGGGGACGTTAATACTGTCCGTTCACCTGAATATGAAGAAGCTATTCCTGCATCTGATATTAATATAGAGAAATATATAAGATGATGTTTTAATTCCATTAGATTCCAAAACATTTACCAAAGATGATGTACAACAGAGATTAATTTATGTCAAGACTGCAATTATTTACACGCCTGATGAGTGTTAGCAGCAAATATAAAGTGACGATCACGTATTTTCTTTAGAAATAGAAATGTAAGAAGTGTTAATAAAAACTTCGAGAAAGTTAAAGAATGTTTAAATTCACTCAATCATGAATTCACAATAATCCGGCCTTTCTGAAACCCACCTAAAAGATAAACCGTTTTAGAATACTACTACTTAGATGGGTCATATACCATGGAATCACAACCCGAGCAGATAGACAAAAGGGTGGTGGTATGTCTTTATATATTAACTCAATCAATACAAATTAAGGTCGGATTTGTGTGTAGCCAACGCTAACTTTGAATCATGTTTCATTGAATAGAAAAGAATGGCTCAAAAATATTATAGTGGGTGTAATTTACCGTTCACATACTGCTATTGATAAATCGTAAAACATTGTCCCATATTGATAAAATAACAAATGAAAAGAAAGATTGTTTAGCTATGGAGAATTTGTAATATAGCTTACTGGAAGATGATTCACATAGGCCAACGCCGAATCTTTAAATCTAGTTTATTCACTCCTTATCCCAACTTTTACAAACCACGAGAATAACCGAACACAGCGCAACATAATTACATATTATTACAAATAATCAATTTTGAGGTAATTCTGAAATTAATTATTTCAGAATTCAGTGACCACTTCCCAACGACTTTGATATCCAATTATGCAGTGGTAAAAAAAGAAGCCCGTTTGATAGAATGATTCCTTATACAAACGGACTCATCTACAGACACTCTCACAAAAATTGGTCCCGTACCACGATCAAGTTGGATAACCAAGATGGTAATAAAGTTACAACAATTTATAAGAAATTCAATAACGGTCTATGACGAGTGGTAATCCCGATAAAAAATCTAAGCTATAAATAAAAAAGAGCCCAATTCTCCTTGGATAACTAACGGTATACTGTAAGAGTATACAATACTAAAATAATTTGTATAAGGTCATACAGAAACCATGTGATGAAAGCTTGAGCAAGTTCAAAATTATAGAAATCATTTAAACAGCTTATTGCGAAAAGCAAAAAGGGAATTTTATGAAAAGAAATTCGAACAGTAAATCAAAACCTACGAAAACGTGGAAAACAATCAACAGTATCAGGACGCAATAAAAAGAGTAATATCCAACTCAATTCAAAGTCATGAAGGGTGAAGTCCTTTCTGATCCTCAAACATTTCCAATGAATTCTAATTTCTTTGTGAATGTTGGGCCAAACTTAGCTTATAAAATAAAGATAATGGCAACCATTATGTACTCCTTCAAGACCCATCAACTAATAGCAGATATGAAACAATTGTTGTTGATGAACCCATAAAATTATACACAAACTTGACGAGAACGAGTGCTGGTCATGACAATATTGGCTATGTCTGTAAAAAAATAGCAATGAAATATCCATACCTTTAACAATATTGTTTAAACCTTTCTATCCACTACAGGCAAGTCCCAAACGAGCCCTCGAAATTGCAAAGGTAACTCCTATTCACCAAAAGGATACCCCGAAGTTTTCTCTAACTACAGACCTTTTCTGTCGTGGCATGTTTTTTCAAAAATACTTGAACGACTGGTTTTAACAGAGCGTTTGACTACCTATCAATAAATTCACTATTAAATGACACAATTTGGATTTCGATCCACCATTCTCCTATATGGCAATATGGAATTGATTGCATAAAATAGTAACATCGGTTCCACAACAATGAAAGCACCATTGGTGTATTTTCTAGACTTGTTCAAAAGCCTTTGATACCAATAAATCATGATATTGTGCTTATATAAAACTGGAACACATGTTTTCGGGTGCTGTTTTAAAATTACTCATTATTTTGATAACAGGAAACAATATGTTATTACAACTCGTGTGAAATCATACTGTAAAGAAAGTATTATGTGGTGTCCCCCCAAGGGTTCGATTTTAGGCCCCTTACTTTTATACTATATGTCAAATGATATTGTTAATACTACCAGTTATCCTCCATTCGTCTTGTTCGCATATGATACACAATTACTTATTCACACAAGGATAGTGTATCCAAATTTGATTAATAAATAACGAGTTGAGAGGTCAAGCAATTGGTTTAAAGCAAAAGCTTTTCATTAAGGCACCAGACAATTAAACATGATGTCTTGTACAATCGTAAACTACTGTATAAATGATTGTGGGGAAATGGAAACATTATTTTAGACGATACAATGCTCAAACGAGTAATGAGACAAAATTTCTCGGAGTGACAATCGATGAAAATCTCACTTGAAAAGCATATTGACAACATATCTAAAAATTTGTCAATAGGAATAGGAGTAATTCATAACTGAAACATTTCGTTCCTGAAATGGTTATGTCTTCGTTATACTGTACTCTGATAATTCCCTACATAAACTACGGTATTCTAGCAATGGGTAACTTAAAATTGTACTTGGACAAAATATTTAAACCCAAAAAAGGCACTGGAAATCTCAAAATAGTCGTTTTTAGCCACTCACCCTCTCCTTTTAGAAGTACCAGGATACTTATGTTTTAGGATACTTTGACATTGAAGTAAGTACCTTCATTTTAGCACTTTACAAATTACCAGAAGCCTTCAAAGGTTATTTTACTAGCCAGAGAATAGTATCGATAGATCCAGACAAGAATAAGCCGTACCGATAATTACATGAATCTGTCGAACAAACAACCTTTGCAAGTAATCAATCAGAGTAAGCCGGCCCGAAAACACTGCAACTCCACTACACACCTTTCTAGGCATGGCAAAACATTAAACCTTCAGATCACAAATGAAAATAACTTTTGTTAAATTATGTTTAGTTTATGTTTGGATCGTTACCTTCGACTACCATTTTATGTGGTATCACCACATTTTTCTTTGCATATCTTTTTATTACTGGCTCCTGGTTTGACGTTTATTGTGTTTTGTAAATGTGTTAACCATGATGTATGCTTCTATTGTTTTGTAGGCAACATGTTTAATTCAGGTTGATGCTCCGCTTTCAGGCCTTTTACTTTCTCATCTTCCCCCCCTCCCCAAGTCATTCCCTTGTATTTGTATATTTTTTATTTATTCTTATGTATGACTCCCCGAAACTAAATTTCTGACTCTTTGAATCTTTGACTCTCTGAATCTTTCATTGTATGACGACCATCCCTACTAATGTCAAAATCAAAATGTGTTTTATTAATGCCCTTAATCCACAGTGTTAAGAGTTGTAGAGTCAAGATAAAAATTTAATACGACGTAATAATGCGAGTTTACCAGTTTTTTTCTCGTTACCTCATGAACTTGTTTATGCCAATTCATTCACTGTCGACTTAAGACCCCTAACATTTGAAGTAGTCAACGATTTCAAGTGAAGTGTTCTGTACTTTAACATAAAAATCCTTAATTTAAATATTATTAAGTTCTATGCACGAGTTCCAACCAACATAACTTTTCGTTTTGTCAAGTTTAAAAATAACTTAATTTTCACATAACCATTTGCATAGAGACGCAATATAAAAACAAAAAAAAAAAAAAAAAACAGCCTCTAGTTTCGTGAATTTCTTAATCACGCTTGCCATTCAGATAATTTTGTATCGTCAGCATACATAAAATTGTTACGTGTTTTAATCACACACTTAAATTGTTTATAAAAATATGAATAACCAATGGACCTCAATACTCCCTTGTGCACACCTGTATTAATTCTAATGGATTGAAAATGACTTTTTTAAAACACCCCTTTTTAGTTTTTTTGTTTTTTTGTCTTATTTTAAACCATTTCAAAGTAACATCATTGGCCCTATATCCTGTACTTTTTGTAATTAAAATTGAATGGTTATCATGTCGAATGCCTTTCGTAGGTCACTGAAAGCAACACCATCAGATTAACCTCATCATTAAGAGGACATTTCCAGCAAATATGGCCCCTCCCATTTTTTCAACAATTTTTACCATATATTAACTCAACCTGAGTGGAATAAGCGTAAAAGCCATCTTCATGTTAATATCCTTTGTTTTTCTGTCGTTCATGACAGATATCCGAGTATCCTTGTTTATGGGGCCGTATCATGACAGCTGGCAGTTCCAACTACTTTTCCGTTTTCTTTCTTGTTCAATAAACCTACGAAATGTCCTCGTTTGGTAGTCTACAACCGTGCCAAGTTTACTACAAATTTGTATCCTCAGAAAATCTCCTCGTGTCCCTTTAAATGAAGAAGACCTCTTTGATTATTAAAGTCGAAATATGTCACAATGATTTATGTAAATGTCGTAGGATGTGTTTGAGTTATGCAACCTTATTCTGCATGCCTTAATGTATTTTGAGACCGCATTTAACCTTTTGTGACCTCTAGGCGACCTTGAGCTTGACCTGTGCAGGTGGGTTCCCTAACAATTGTTTTCCAAATTTGATTCTCTACCTCTCTGCCAAATTGATGCTTTTATAACAAAGCACATTTTTTATCATTATCTGCTTAACTAATGTACAAGGATGTGTTAAATATACCAACGTCGGGACAGAATTGAAAAACGGGCAACCTCGGGCACTGTCACGTTTGGTGTCATTGTTTAGTAAGGCCTTTTTCTTCCCAATTCAAGTTAGAATTCGTCTCCAATATCATACTTTAAGAAATACGCGTTACAAAACATCCAAGTTTTCAAAACTAGAATTCATGTAACTCATCTATGAACATGCTATCTTCCGATTTTTGTCGACTGAAATACTCCGAATTTCGGCTGTAATCGAATCAGTCTCTTTGTTTTCGTCTCCACATGTAAACAAACACTGCCATCGGGGATCTACCGGTTTCTGCGCACAAGGTCAGTATCTTGTTCATCTGAGCGTGCCCCGCTTCTGTCGGCGATGATCATAGAAACAAATGAAAGAGTGACTTTGGATCGGACCTTGCCACCGAAGTTGCCGTTTAGTTGTCTATTTACCCTATTTACCAGTGAGTTTAAGCCACTTTACATCATTCGAACATCGTCTTGTTGTGTCATAACTGCTTGAAAATACGCAAGCTTGCGTTAACTTCGAAAGAACACTCCCTCTATGTGATTGGAGAGACGCGACTGGAACAGAGGAATGGACAAGTTGAGACAGGTGAGCAGATTCCGACTATGCTAATGCTCCTCCACCATCCCTTCTCACGGCCCTTCCCCCGATTGCATTTCATTAATAGAAAAATGAATTTACTGTTTATGATACCTTTGACATTGAAGTAAGTACCTCCTGTATAAGCACTTTACAAAGCAATTACCAGAAGCCTTCAAAGGTTATTTCTAGCCAGAGAATAGTACAATAGATACCAGACAAGAAATAAGCGGCGTACCGATAATTACTGATCTGTCAACAAAACTTACCTTTGCAAGTAAATCAATAGAAGTAGCAGGCCCGAAAACATGGAATTGCAACTAACACAATTATTAGATGGCAAAATCAATTAAAACCTTCACTCACAAATGAAAAATCAACTTTTTTTACAATATGTTTAGCTATTTGTTTGGCTCGTTACCTTCGGACTACCAATTTTTATGTGGTATCACATTTTGATGTTTCTTTTGTCATATTTTTTTTATGTACCTGGCTCCTGGGTTTGACGTTTTGCTTATTGTGTTGTTATGTGTTAACCATGATGTATGCGTTCTATTGTTTTATAGGCAACATGTTAATTTCAGGTGATGCTCGTTTCAGGCCTTCTAGGCCTTTTGAGCCTTTTCCTCATTCATTGTATGTGTATCTTTTATATTTATTTTATGTATGATGGAAATAAATTTTGAATTCTTTGAATTCTTTGAATGCTCTTGAAGTCTTTCATGGTAACGCCCATACCATACTCAATGCAATAAGCAAAAGGTGGTTTTACAATGCCTTATCACCTTTTTAAGAGTTGTGAGTCACATAAAATTTAAGACGACGTAATAAAGCGAGTTTACGCAAGTATTTTCTCGTTACCTCATGAACTTGTTTATGCCAATTCATTCACTGTCGACTTAAGACCCCTAACATTTGAAGTAGTCAACGATTTCAAGTGAAGTGTTCTGTACTTTAACATAAAAATCCTTAATTTAAATATTATTAAGTTCTATGCACGAGTTCCAACCAACATAACTTTTCGTTTTGTCAAGTTTAAAAATAACTTAATTTTCACATAACCATTTGCATAGAGACGCAATATAAAAACAAAAAAAAAAAAAAAAAACAGCCTCTAGTTTCGTGAATTTCTTAATCACGCTTGCCATTCAGATAATTTTGTATCGTCAGCATACATAAAATTGTTACGTGTTTTAATCACACACTTAAATTGTTTATAAAAATATGAATAACCAATGGACCTCAATACTCCCTTGTGCACACCTGTATTAATTCTAATGGATTGAAAATGACTTTTTTAAAACACCCCTTTTTAGTTTTTTTGTTTTTTTGTCTTATTTTAAACCATTTCAAAGTAACATCATTGGCCCTATATCCTGTACTTTTTGTAATTAAAATTGAATGGTTATCATGTCGAATGCCTTTCGTAGGTCACTGAAAGCAACACCATCAGATTAACCTCATCATTAAGAGGACATTTCCAGCAAATATGGCCCCTCCCATTTTTTCAACAATTTTTACCATATATTAACTCAACCTGAGTGGAATAAGCGTAAAAGCCATCTTCATGTTAATATCCTTTGTTTTTCTGTCGTTCATGACAGATATCCGAGTATCCTTGTTTATGGGGCCGTATCATGACAGCTGGCAGTTCCAACTACTTTTCCGTTTTCTTTCTTGTTCAATAAACCTACGAAATGTCCTCGTTTGGTAGTCTACAACCGTGCCAAGTTTACTACAAATTTGTATCCTCAGAAAATCTCCTCGTGTCCCTTTAAATGAAGAAGACCTCTTTGATTATTAAAGTCGAAATATGTCACAATGATTTATGTAAATGTCGTAGGATGTGTTTGAGTTATGCAACCTTATTCTGCATGCCTTAATGTATTTTGAGACCGCATTTAACCTTTTGTGACCTCTAGGCGACCTTGAGCTTGACCTGTGCAGGTGGGTTCCCTAACAATTGTTTTCCAAATTTGATTCTCTACCTCTCTGCCAAATTGATGCTTTATAACAAAGCACATTTTTTATCATTATCTGCTTAACTAATGTACAAGGATGTGTTAAATATACCAACGTCGGGACAGAATTGAAAAACGGGCAACCTCGGGCACTGTCACGTTTGGTGTCATTGTTTAGTAAGGCCTTTTTCTTCCCAATTCAAGTTAGAATTCGTCTCCAATATCATACTTTAAGAAATACGCGTTACAAAACATCCAAGTTTTCAAAACTAGAATTCATGTAACTCATCTATGAACATGCTATCTTCCGATTTTTGTCGACTGAAATACTCCGAATTTCGGCTGTAATCGAATCAGTCTCTTTGTTTTCGTCTCCACATGTAAACAAACACTGCCATCGGGGATCTACCGGTTTCTGCGCACAAGGTCAGTATCTTGTTCATCTGAGCGTGCCCCGCTTCTGTCGGCGATGATCATAGAAACAAATGAAAGAGTGACTTTGGATCGGACCTTGCCACCGAAGTTGCCGTTTAGTTGTCTATTTACCCTATTTACCAGTGAGTTTAAGCCACTTTACATCATTCGAACATCGTCTTGTTGTGTCATAACTGCTTGAAAATACGCAAGCTTGCGTTAACTTCGAAAGAACACTCCCTCTATGTGATTGGAGAGACGCGACTGGAACAGAGGAATGGACAAGTTGAGACAGGTGAGCAGATTCCGACTATGCTAATGCTCCTCCACCATCCCTTCTCACGGCCCTTCCCCCGATTGCATTTCATTAATAGAAAAATGAATTTACTGTATATCACAGAAAGCCTTTCATCATCGGAATATATATGTAATCGAGATTTTGATTGCCACCAGAGTATGAAGTCTATCACTACTATATTAAGAGAGATTATTGTATTTTCAGAGGGTTGTTGTGAGCATATAAACCCCCGGGGGGGGGGGGTGGGTTACACAGGAAAAGGGTAGGTACATATGTGCCACTGATATGGGTCACATTCTCACCCCTTACCTATAACAATGGGTCATTTTTGATCCATGTTACTATATTGATGGATCATTTCATTGTAGGTCCATTGCTACTTTTTAAAGCACATTTTTGCACTCTATTATTAGTTAAATATGATGCAAACCATTTCAAGTAACATCAATTGGCACTATAATCATGTAATTTTTTGTAATAAATTGAATGGTTATCAGTGTCGAATGCCTTTCGTAGGTCAATGAAAGCAAAAACCCCAGTCATATTAAGCTCTTCATTCATATAAGAGGACATTTCCAGAAAATATGCCCCTCCCATTTTTTAAAACATTTACCAATATATTAAATCAACCTGGAGGGAAAAGCTGTAAAAGCCATCTTCATTTAATAATTGCTTTGTTTTCTGTATGTCGTCAGGAAGTATCCGAGTATGCTTGTTTAAATGGGGCCGATCATGAGAGGCATGCAAGTTCCAAAACCTTCCCTTTTTGCGTTTTCCTTTTTCTTTGTTGCTTATAAACGCTAACAATGTCCGCGGTTGGTATTCTACAACAATTGCAAATTTTACAAATTTGTATCCTCAGAAAATCTCCTAGTGTCCCTTTAAATGAAGAGACGCCTCTTGATTATTACGTCGAAATTGTCACAATAGATTTATGTAAATGTCTATGATGTGTTAAGTTATGCAACCTTATTCTGTATGCTTTAATGTATTTTAACCTCATTTGACTTTTGTGAACTCTAGGTTACATTGAACTTGACCTGTGCAGGTGGTTCCATAACCAATTGTTTTTCGCAATCGATTTCTTTACTCTCTGCAAAATTTGAGCTTTTATAACCCAATGCACTTTTATCATTATCTTGCTTACCTAACATTAGCAATGATGTGGTCATATGACCAACTTGGGACAAAATGTGAGAAAACGGGCACCTTCGGGCACTGTCACGTTTGGTATCATTGTTAGATATGCCATTTTTCTTCCCCATCAGGTAAGATTCCGTCTCCAAATTCATACTTTAATAATACGGCTTACAAAACATCCAAGTTTTCAAAACTAGAATTAATGGGAACTCATCTTAGGAACATGCTATCTCCGATTGTTGTCGCTGAAATACTCAGAATTATGGCTGTAATCGACTCAATCTCTTAGTTTTGGTCTCCACATGTAAACAACCCACTGCGCATCGAGGATATACCTTTTCTGCTCACAGGTCATATATCTTGTTCAACTGATGTGCGTGCCCCGCTTCTGTCGGCGATGATCATAGAACATTAAGAGTACTCCCTGCCGAGAAGTGGCCTTTGTTTCTCTATGCTTTTACATGAGTTGCCAAGTGATTAATTGTGATATCGGGCACTGTTGCCGTAACGCAATTAGGGAAAGCGTTCGCCTCTCTCCTACTCCATGCTAGCTACCTTCCCCAGATGGAATTTCATAATGAGAAAAATTAATTTACTGTATATCTCACAAAAGCCTGTTCATCATCAGGATCTATTAGAATCTTTTATTGCCACGCAGGAGTTATGAAGTCTAATCATACTATGATTATAGAGATGATTATTGTATTTCAAGAGGGTGTTTTTGACAGTTAAATCCCTCCGGGGGGGGGGGGGTTTACAACAACACGTGGAAAGGGTAGGTACATATGGTGGCCACCGATATGGGTCATCATTTTCACCCCTTACTATAACATGGGTCATTTTTGTACCCTGTTCTATAATTGTATTGGTCAGTTTTTTGAGGTCATTGCTACCATATCAATTGGTCCATTTTTTCAATTTTTGGTCGCTATGCTATGAAAATGGGTCAATTTTTCATATTTCGTAAAATCACAACGAAAATGAGTTATTTTTCCGATTTTCGGAATATACTATGAAATTGGCCGATTTTGGCCAGATTACTATGAAATGGTGCGAAATTCAAAGCCAACTATAGAAATGGGTCCAATTTTCAAACCAACTATATAATTGTCATATTTTTTGTACAATTTGGTCACTATAAACATTAGTCAATTTTTCCCGGCGGACGCACACCTGAACCCAATTTTTGGGTCGAGGACCCCCCCCCCGGAGTTGCGTTCTTGTCAAAAGACTTGGAGCATTCCTCTTGCTGGTCACAGGCTGCGCTTAGATCGTCTGGTTGTACATCAAATGAGATGTTTAATAAATGCAAGAATTTTTAAACAAGCTTGTGATGTTTTTTTCCCGTTTTACCTAACGTCCGGAGAACCACAATTTACCACACTTAGGTCTATTGACGAAACCGTACACACAATTACCTGTGCGTAGTCCTTGTCCGTCGCATAGAGTACTTGTAAATTAGCAGCCAAACACTTCTTGTACATTTCTCACTTATTTTAACATAAACATTCATGACTGTCTTTTCCTTTACATCCACTCCCGCCGACATCCCAGACAAAGACTGACCTTAAATTTATGTACACAAAATACAAGCTTTTATAATTGACAATCACAGACTAGCTTTTGCACTGTATGCCTAATACCAACACACATGGCTAGCGCACATGTGCCTTAGTAAGGCCTTTCCTATTAAAGCCTTTCACAGGAAGCATGGGTCAGTGCAAAACAATGGCGTTTTCTCAGCCACACACCAGCTTTAACTTCAATGCACTACCACTTATTGTACACAGTTATACTAGCAACATAGAAGTAATACCCCTCAAAAAGTAACATTTTATACTTTAATCAATTTTTCAACAATAAATTTTTTTTTTTATAGGGCCCAAGATACCACTTTTCCACATTATATACACTGACCACATGAAGCCTCCCCCCGATTGAAAGACTGTGTCAGTCTCTAAATAACTGAAAATAGCGTGTAAGGCCTAATAAATCAGATCAATATACCTATGAAAATAAATAAAGTAAGAATTCTGGTCATTGTAGTGCAAATGAGAAAAGAAGTCTTCAATTGGAAATAACCGCAAGAGTCCAATTCAAGTCCATTAAATCTCATACCGATAAATGCGATCACTCTCAGATTTCCAATACGTTGACCATGGAGTGCACTCGTAGACTTCCTGGTAAAGTCCAATACGTAAGACATGCACTCGAGATTTGAGAATGAACTGTGTCCAATTACAGTAGAAAGTTTAAACAGACACATTTCAAAATCTATAAATCTCCCCAGGAGTTCATATAGGGCGTAGGGTTTGTGACATGACAGGCAAATTAACAATTTTAACAGTCCAATCCAAGTCTCCATTGACTGGACAATAAAAAATACTTGTCATCCAAAGTTCTGTACCATAGTCGTCACAGATGCATGGAAATTTTAATGTTTCCCTAACAACTTAGACTTAGCATACAGTATATCATTATAAGTTGTGGATTAAAAAAATACAATATATTATGTTAACACACATCACTGCCTAATGGTAACTACCAGCACATTATTTGAACACTTAACTATTTGCTCTACTGAGCCCATATGCATTACCATTGCTAGCCTTACGGTACTCTACACAAATGTGACTTCTGAAAGTCATAAGAACCATCTAATTCATCAACGATATTTGTACACTTGGTACAGTAGCCACTTCAGTGCGTGATGATCTGTCTAATTTTGAAATGATAGCCTATCAAGTGTATTTTAATTTCGAAACTGCCCAAACAATTGCCAACATTACTTTTCAGGGACACCGTATCGTCTCGGCGACGATTAAGTTCCTGCTTAAGGAATACAATAGGATTTATTCTTCACTGTCAAATTGACTAGCACAGCGCCAATGCCAACATTTGAGGCGTTCTTTCTGTACAATAAATTGCCTATCAAAATCAGTGTTGCAGATAGTGTGTTGGTCAAACACGCTTTTGAGCATCGGAAATGGCAATCCTACATTCGGGATTTCCATACCACAATGTTTGAAATTTCTACTTGGTCCCAGATCAGTGAGCGGTTTGCAATGGCTGCGTAGTTCCTAATGAAATTTCCTATAATAGCCCGTAAGGCCTAGAACTGCCCTCCATGTTCTTAGTGATGGGTCGAGGAAATTACTAACATCCTCAATTTTGCATGCACGGCGCGTAAGATGCCATTTCCAATCCACAGACCCAAAAGTATCAACTTAGCTGTTGGCAACTTTGCACTTTTCCGGTTTTACCGTAAGTCCTGCTTCCGAAAGTAACTGAAATACACATTGCAAGTGCAGCTAAGTGACATTCCATAGATTGACTATAGATAAAAACTGTCATCAATATATGCACATGCAAAATTATAACAATCACGCAACACATAATCTATAAGTCGTTGAAATGTGCTACTATGTTTTGCCAACCAATATAGGTAGACGTGTACCTAAAGTGACCAAAAGACGAAGTGACAAAACTACAGCCAAGCATCACGAGATCGTTCGTTCAGTGGAATTTGGTAGAAACCTTTGGTCAAATCAAGAGTGGTAATATACTTAGCAAGCACCCACTTTGTCAAGAATTCATTATTCTAGGCATTTTGTATGCGATAAATTGGATTTCTTGTTCAATTCTCTCATTATCTGAACAAAACCTCGAACGATTACATCAGGTTTGGGCACCACCACAATAGACGATGCATATTCACTTGTTGGACCTTATTTCAGAACTAACTGTAATGTACACACATGAGGCCAGTCTGCACTCTCATTTCTATTGTACCAACGTTTAAGTTGATTGTCATGCACTACACGCAGGTTTCTACACCTATCTGGCATTTCAATCTAATTAGTTAACCATATTTCAGACGGCGCTTAATGCATTAGGGGCCACGCCACTTACTCTCTAACTTAGCGGCACTATCAGGAAGAAATCCAAGTACTTGATCACCGGGTAGAAATTCTCGCACCTGCGCTTTCGCGGTAATACTGCTGTTTCATTTTGGCCTGACTTTTCCCAGTGTTTTTGTTTGCATATGCCAAAAAGATGGCATTCATTACGGATCACGCATTTGAAAAAATGTGAAAAGTGCATAATCCTTTGGCCCTTCATCCGTATTTATCCAAGATTGTTGAAGCAAGATAAGCGGACCTCGCACTTGTCGGGCGTACAATAATCACAAGGGTGAGTAACCCGTGGTTTGGACACAGGCACAATCCCTGTACGCAAACAAAAAGAAGGGGATATATTAATACAGCACTTCATTTGTTCATCAGTTAATGACTATGAGCCTAGTTTTCAACGTGCTCATTGGAAACGTTCCGTTCATGCACATTCGTTGAAGTAGCAATTTGCTAATGCCTAACTTCTACAAATACCAGCAGGCCATGACTTAGACATGAAATTTGTGCCCTGATAATGTACAATTTCTTTTGGTAGGCCGATTCTCGCAAACATGGATAAGCGCCATGATAAACAGTATCAGTCCTAATATTAGAAAGTGGGAAAGTTCTCGGGATTACCTAGTTGCATAGTTAAATACAGGTGCAACAGGTAAGAGTCTCCGTTTCCGGGAAAAACGTGGAAGAGGTCCAAAATTATCGTCCCTTATTCTCTTGGGCACGTCAATCACATGCGATGGGGGCAATAATGGATACTTCCGCGGTTGGTACCTTTATCCACCATTTGACATATCTCGCATGATCTACAATTATAATTCAATCTTTTGGAAAATATTGGCCAATTAAAAATGTTTTGTAAAAATGCGAGACTAGTTTTCTACACCTAAATGGCCTGCTTTGTCATGAGCTACCTTCAGAATATGAGATCGATATCTTGGGAAAACGATTTGATTCAACGGTTTGCCGCTCAGAGAACTATCATTTTATCCTTCTTAGACCATGAGCGTAGTAGCACTCCATCCCTTTCATAAGAAACACACTCTTTGTTTGTCACTATCATCACTACTCCACCAATACGCTCCTCAACCAGCATAAGTTGGATCAGATCGTTTGTTTTTCCACCAGCTTTTGACGGGGGGACACTTAAAATGGCAGTGTCGTCACTGACCTTGGTGTCAAGTAGTACGACGTGTCACTCAACTCTCGGAGTTTTGTGTTATTGATACTAGCATGTACACTCTCCGCTGGGGAATCAACAATTTGATCAAGATTTGATACAAAATTCAAATAATCATTTTCACCTTGCGTGAATTCTTCACGTTCTTTCTGCGCCCATGAGCTCTAGTCATCACATTTACCTGTTAATGAAACACTCAGAACATGTATCTATAATCATGACCTAACAAAACCACCATCATGTCAAGGTCTTCCACAACGCAATTGCCACTGTACCAGATACTACGGGAGATTTTAAGGTTAGTTTGGAAGTGGAGAGTATTACAGTACCCACAATACCTTAAGTTCACTAGTACGCCTCTTAAGATAAACCACGCAGCAGGGACTAAAATTTGCACGCACCCACAGAATGCTCGCATGCAGTTATCGCGCCATATTTTTACATTTTTGCCTTCAAGTTTCCGTCTACGAGACACTTGTTCATGCGAGCACGCGCAACATCAGGGTTCTGCATATTATTTGCATTTATCTCAGGCTTGGCTTTTGGACCAGAAGTGCTCGATCGAGCCAGCTTTTGGGGACACTCGTCTTTCTTTGACCTGGTTGTGCCACACTGGAAAACTGTTTAATTTTAGCATCGTGATCTAATTTTGGTGCATGTTGTACGTTGAACTGTGTCATTAGTAGTTGGACTACGCTATGAACAGGTTGCCAAATTTGGTGGCATGCTGACACTTGTACGCTAACCAATTGGAAAAAACTTTGAAATGTTGTCTGCACCTGACCACAACTATAGCATCTCACAACTGGCTTGAATTTTTGGCGCATTTTGGTTGGGCCCATGGCCTATATGCGATTTTCACCATTCTCACGCTCGGCTAGAATTCTTTGCCAATATGCCCTACGGCCACGGTTCATGATGATAGGTCAGCTTCGCGAGCCAAGTCTTTGGCCGTTTTGACTTGCTCATCCTGAGATGATAAATGGTAAATCCCATGGCAGTTTAAGTAATGGCCTTTGGTTTACTAATTATCAATTCTTTAGAGCCATGCAATCACCATGCGGAATATCCGCAAATTTGGCCCAACCCCTAAAAGTAGTGTCAAACAGTTTCACCAGTCAGATTCGGGTCAGGTGCTGTCCCCACTGTTCGAAATTCAAGCGTACGATCTGCATTTATTCGTACTGGCACCAATATGGCCTTGTGCCTTAAGAATGTCATAGTCTTGCGATCTGCATTTATTGTGAGAGTGGAAACACTTCCTTTGCACTTAACAGGACCAAACTAGGGATCAAATGCTTACCCATTAATAATAATTAATAATAATAACATACATTATAATGCGCCTTTTCCGCCGGTTACAAAGCGGGCAGAGTCAAGACAATGAAAAAGTAAACAAAATGGTGAAAAAATACAGCAAAGAATAAACCTAAGGATACAAAGATCTTTGAGCATAGATTGAATGAATTGATATAGCAGAATTCTGAATTTGACATTGGCAACAAATTTCCACAATGTGGAGATGCCACTGAAAAGGCTCTGTCCCCCAGCACATTTTCTGGTCCGAGTCACCCATAGGTTACCCTACTAACCATAGAGGAGTTTTTCCATAGAGCCCTGATAGAGAGTTTTCACACAACAAGGCAGGGGGATTGCATGTATGGGATTGGGAAGAGCCCCTTCAGAGACTGTAACATACAATAATGTCTTATAAATGATCCTTTCCCCTTACCGGTAGCCAATGCAATTGTTTTTTCAAGAGAGGAGTGCAAGTTCAAATTGGGGCTTGCAACATTTAGCCGTGCACATTTGTTTTGCACTTTCTGGCAAGCGCCTGAGATCCTCTCTTAGATTAATTACCGATTTAATAACTATTGCAAATAATCAGTTTTTATAGTACCAGCTCTCTAACTGTATTATGACATGTTTCATAGTCAATATACGAAACGGATTCTGTGATGTTTCTTATCAGGCCAATTAACAGATCTCATAATTGAAGTGACATGATCCCGACTAGCAACCTGACGATCAAAAACAACCGTTTCGAACAGACTTAGACGGAAATATCTTCAGAATCGCCAAGAAGAAGACTGATATTTCATTTTCTCATGAGATGAATTAGATGATGCAAGCAAAGAATTCTTCTTGTCTGTATTCCAACCTGAGTTTGTTCTCAGTCATCCATTGGCCTGACTGTCAGATACACAATCTCGAAGCTTAAAGAGAGCACATTGCATCTCCAGGCATATTGGGATCAGGTGTGAAATATATTGGATATCGTCGCATAATATGTGGTAATTTTACATTATGATTAATCTTATATTTGACCAACAACATGAGTATATAACACAAACCTAATGGTTCCCAGTTACCGACCTTGGGGCAGGCCACAGTCCGAATGAAATTCATCTGAGTATGCCCCAGAAATAACAACCACACGATCTATTTTTCAAAATACGAACTATACCATCCATGGGGCCGAACCAAAACACCAAGTCATCTCTAAGCCTTTGTAGCATAATCCTTTGATCAACCGTTATCGCATGCTGCTGAAATCTAACATCGCACCGAAACAGCTTATATCATCAAGGCCCGCAAAACAAAAATCATTTTGGACGCAGGCTAAAGCATGCTCCATACACGACCCGCAAGTATCAACTGCAAAGGCTCAGAAAGGCCATTGGCATTGGTGATCTGTTCCACCCATTTGTCTAAGCAAGCAATTCAAAGGCACTAAGATCTACATCTATTCTCTTCATCATCTCGCAAAACGTGGAACAAGCATAGATTCTGGTTTTTACTTGTGAATTTGTGGATTACTTTCATCATTTGGTCTCTTGAGCCTTTTCAGCTAGTTCAAAGTTTACGCAATTCAGCTTGACGTTCTTTCTCTTATCTTCATCTTAAAACGTTCTAGTCTATGTGATTTTTCATGGCAATTTCCAAAGATTGTAAACCACTGTTCTTTAGGCAAACCCTCAGGAATACAAGCCGGTAGTTTGTTCAATCGGTACCTCATCTTCGTCAGTTTCCTTACTTCTTGTAATAGGCAGTGTGACACAATATGATGAAAGAAATATCCTGACCTATTGAACTAGAATACATACAAAAATGAATAATATTAAAAAAAGGAAAAAAAATAAAAAAAATAAAAAATTTTTTTTAATAACAATATAAAATTCTACATAAACTAACTTACAAACTTGAAATAACAACTTTAGCATCTGTGTGACTTATGATAGACGCTCTACACTATACACTTATCTTTGCTGTAACTCCAGTTCTCGGCAATCTGAACACTATTTTTTGATGACTGCTTCCGCTGAATGGAGGACACTTTTCCCGCCAAAACACACAAAAGGATGCGTAGATCATACACAAAACTGGTACACAATACTTATGTAGAAAGTCGATCTCTCATCCCAATTGCAAGCTCCACAATGAAAAAAACCTCAAAGAATTAACTTTGTTTGTCCGTCGATGACCCAACTGCTTCCAGGATATAACACCAAAAATATCCCGCAACTTGAATTTAACGTCTGTCAACACGACGCCGCCATTTTGAAACCACGAACAGTTCAAAATCTGCTGGCTGAGGATGAACTTTCCAATTTTGTAGAACAAAGGATGATGTGAATTACCACAAAGTTACGTAGCTTTCGATGACAATTTTTACCTTCTCTTTCTGTTCTGGCGCCACCTGTGATGTTTTTCCTCGTTATCTCAACGGCGGAGAACCACAATTTACCGCACTTAGGTATATTGAAGAAAACCGTTACCCACCAATTCATGTGCGGAGCCTTGTCCGTCGCATCAGAGTCCTGTAAATTTAGCAGTCACAAAACACGTCTTGGACATTTCAATCACTTTATTTTAAATACATTCATGACTGCTCTTTCCTTACATCCACTCCCGCCGACATCCCAGACAAAGACTGACATTAAATTCTGTACACAAAATACAAGCTTTTATATTGACCAAATCAGAAACTAGCTTCTTTTTGACATGCTAATTAACCAACACCATGGCTAGCATGTGCTTTAGTTAAGGCCACCCTATTAAGCCTCAACGGAGCATGGGTCAGTGCACACCAATGGCGTTTTCTCAGCCAAACCCACGATGGTACTTCAATGCACTACCACAGATTGTTTGCAACATTTATAACTATGCCAACATGAAAGTAAGTAATATCAAAAAGTAAACATTTTATACTAATTCAAATTTTTCAACAATATTTATAGTGCCCTAGAGTAATATTTTCCAATTATATACACCTGACAAACACGACACAGCTTCAATACGACCAGGCGTTTATGGTGATAAACATGCACTGGACCAGGGTACGCCGATTCTGACAATCTACTATAAGTTATCACCATTTTGATCTAGTAAGAAGAAGAAATAAACTGGTGATAAATCTTCCTCCGGGCAGAAAAAGTTATGCACGTTCATCAACCTGTTTACCTGATACAGAATATGTCTCTGACACCAACGCTTGATCTAGTTTAGAAAACTATTCATCCTTCATCAAAAGCTTTATGACAGAAGATGACAGAATCTATGTATCCTGCATCAAAACATTTATCGATGATAGTAGAGTATTGAAATAATAGAGTTTGATCTTATGAGGCGAAAATATGCCTTCTCTTAAAGCAATGACGTTTAATTTCATGAGAAATATGCCCAAAATGCCGAGGAGAACTATGTATATGGAATGTCACTAGCTTTGTTAAGTCCAAAAAAAGCCAAGGAAATTTACAAAAGGAACTTGCTGAAAATCAACGTTTATAGGCTAATGAAGTGATTTTTATTTAATGATTATCGTATTTGAAACATGCTAACAACTAAACCACTTAGATGGAGTTGGTAGGATAAACGGTACCAAAATATCACATCGAGTAAAAATGAGGGCGTTGTCAAGCTCGTTCAAAGAGTAACTCAAAGTGAATCAGAATGCATATATAACAAACCGGATTTGGGCACTTTGATGTGGGCCGGTTGTAGAATTAACCATTGTCCGGCCCGCGTACTAAAGTCCGGGAACAATGGTGAACAAAGGGCAATCGATTCAGTTGACTCTTTACGCAACATTAAATTCACGCTCTATCCCGTTAATGTATATGGAGCCCCAGGACTGCGGCTACGCCGGACTATATCTGCTTTCACACCAGGTTGTGAAAGCAAACCAATAGTCCGGGGGAGCACAGTCCGGGCTCCATAGACATAACTAATGAAGGTGAGGATAATATGTTGCGTGAAGAGGCACCTGAATCGATTGCCTATTCCTTACAGTTGTAGAAGGACTGTGGAGTACGGCGAACCATAATTACTTCTACAACGTGTGTGGCAGGAGATATAGTAATCCGCGACTCACAGGCCCGCTTACAATGAGGATTCGATTGAAGAAAGGGCACTCGATCAGTTGACTTTTCATTGAACGTTAGTTTCACGCTTTTCCGTTGTCGTCTATTGAGCCGAACTACACGGCACAAAAAAAAGATCTCGGCAGGTTGCGAATCAGTATTGTGTTAAAAGTCAGAACAATTTTCGAAAGTTTTCGAAATATACATTTGATAGTCTAGTAGTTAAGGGAGGATTGTGGCACAGGGTGGAATGGAAGTACAGATTTTTCTAAGTGATAGATTTTGTACAGATGATGACATAACTAATAATTTCTGGAGGGGTGCAAAAATTTCGTGCAGTGCATTTTCTAGAAATCCAATATGGCCGCTATCACTCTCAATTCATTCAAATGGCCTTAATTTTATACAATAGTCCCAGGTTTTAAAGCACGAGGAATCTTTTGGAGGGTTATTGACGTGATTTGATCACAAGCATTACCACCAAATCCAATATGGCCACCCTTAAAACCCCCAATATGGCCCCGAAATTCATTCAATTGACCATAAGTAAATCAGGTATTTGTGATGGAGGTATAAATCTGCGCTCTATACCCAAGTAGGAAATCATATCTTGCATTTCCAGTGTGTTAACAAGCTTACCGATCAAGACGGCCGTCAATATGACTGCCTTTTTAGATCTTTAAAACCTACGAAATGTTTATATTCAGAACTATTTTGGCCGTCATTTTGAAGTTTAAGCATGGTGTCAAAACAAATTATACCAAATACGAGTTATTATGTCCAAAAGACATACATCTCATACTTTAATTAAACTTTAAAAAAAGGTTTTTATCTTTTTTTAACTAAATACAATACATATGTATCGTAAATTTATAGGGTTTAAAGGGGGAAGAGTAAAAAGGCAGCCACATTGGACCACCCATCTTACATTTTTGAGGTTAAAGAAACAGAAATTCCAAGATAAGAATGTCAAATGGTCAAATACTTATCACATACCTTAATTACACCTTTATAATAATAATTAGATGATGTAACTTACATATAATACATATTAAATGTAGGTTTTACTATTTTTAAAGGAGGCGTCTGGCTGCCATCTGAATTTTAAAAATGTCCATTACAGAGAAATGCCAGGTAAGGGTTTATAGTTGATCAAATACATGTTATCATAAGTTGTAAAGCATAAAGCATGCATATAGACTCTGGAATCAAGCCTCTAACTGCAAATGTGCAGAACACTTGCGTTGTACCTGATGCGTTGGAAAGGCTTCTAGAGGTGTCTAAAAAGCACACTTGCAGAGTGTGATCAATGTAACAGATTTTGAACCACCGCAGAACACGTTTTTAGGTGTTCAGTATGTATTCAAGTAGCGTAAATAGGTATACTGGAGGAGTTAGATCATTTTAATGATCTCGAGAGATATGTGACTTTTGACGCAGCCATATGGATTTTTGGGACAATTTAATGATGAATGAAATGTACATTACAACACTTCTCGTGCTTAAAACACCGGAGTGAAAGAGAGATATGCTCTATAGGAAATAATAAGGATTTTTAGTGATTTT
>JAMKCH010038416.1:0-12121 GCA_023653785.1 Ophioderma brevispina | reverse complement strand
GTCACGGTTGGTAACATGTGCCCATACCACGGCTACCGAACTGAGGTCTTTGTAGAATAGCATGCCTTACCTCATATATGGTATGGTGTGTATGTAATAGGTAGTTGTTGTTTGTTTTGGGCAATTCCATTTAGTCTTCAGGCCCCCAGAAAAACAAAAATGGGGTCTTCCCCCCCCCAAGAACCAGAATGTCACTCACACATGTTGCTAATTAATATAAACGACACATCCTTGCAAAGTAGTGACATTGTGGTTCTTGGGGGGGGGTTGGTTCATATTGGGAGCAAAAAAAAAAAATTTCAATTGCCCATTGAAGCCTGTATATAATTTTAAATAAAAGCGAATTTTTAGAATTTATGTGAAGGGATTTTTTTTATAAAAAACACGAAAAAGGTAAACTTGGAGCATGTCGCTTTATAATGCGGAATGTTTAAATTCATCCGTTCTCATGAGCGCCTGTGTGGCTGCACTCCCACTTGAGCTCCATAAGCTTCAGGATTTATCCCCATGCGTCTCTTAACGTCTGCAGGGCCAGTTACATTTATATCATTCGTTCATTGGAGTTTCATGGAAACACTTTGGATCATTTTCAGCTTGCTGGATTCTATCGTATTATCAGGATTATGATCATAATTTTTTTTTGTAAATGCATTTGATCTGCCTGTGGGTATGTACTACTTACTACATTGTACCACGTCTACCTGTATCCACAGTCAACTGTGATAGGCTTGATTGATGATTCTACCTGCTTACCTGTGGGTCATACCACATTGCTGTACCACAGTTAGTTTACATTGTATTGATTATTGAGTTTCAGGTTTCAGGTTTCAGGTTTAATTTTATTGCCATCTTCATGCACAGGTACCGTAAAATAACATATTGTAACCCAAATATCAAATATGAACATATTTAATATAACAAAAATTGATTTAATATAAATAAAATACAATATTTGATGGGATATACTTGAGTTTTATCTGAAGCTGCAGACAGGCTAACTCTTATTATCTGTCTCTTTTGTGGCTGGTCATTGATTGTTACAGTCATCGGCCCTAATAACGGGCCCACAGGCCCACCTGATTCAGGGAATGAGTACAGCCTTGAAACCTACTAAATCACAACTACCATCTACTGTTGTATAAAACACTACAAGTTTGGTGGCATCGTGCTACAAACGACATTGACAAACTACTAGCTCACCCATACCTATGACCCAAATTCCTAGATTGCCATGATAGTAGCTCTATACTGCCTGGAAGTGCATCAACATAAACAGCAAATTGGTGTCTGAACATGCAGTCATGGAAAACAACTCACAGATTTGTAGCACCTTGTGTTTAGAAAACAATTTATGACATGAATTGTTGCCGTTACAGAACTCATTGCCTGAACCGGGAAGATGCACGTGATGTAGAGATATCACGCCAGCATGTTATACCCAATCATATTAGGGCGCAGTAACAAGGATGGGGTGGGTGAGGACTTCTGTACCAGACCACACCTCTCAGTTCACAACGATCCAAACTAATGTATGCATTTAACTCGTTTGAGTCAATTCATGCTGAAATTGCAAACACTCCCATTCATTAAGTCTTGTTTGGTGATCTACAGACCCGAATTAGAGGGACAAAAATCGGCGACGGCTCCCTTTCAGCATCTTCTTGAAGAATTTAGCTCCTGTTGAAAACGCAATTGCAACCCCTTCAAGTGCTTTTTACCAGGTGACTTTGAATGTGTTAGGGTTGATGATCCAAATTATACCGAAGGCCAAGCGTTGTTCCTGAATCTACTTTCGGTTCATAGGGTTTAAAAACAGCATGTAACTGAGGCCACCCGTATTCATGGTCATATGTTGGACTTGATAATAATTACAACGCGAGACCGAATCAGTCCTTGTCGGATGTATGTGTCCACCCAGGTCTTTCAGATCATTTTGCTCTTACTTGTAAATTAAAGATGCAAAAACTCCTCTTCATGGAAAAACATTCACAAACACGTAACTTTAAAGAAGGCCATAGATTAAACCTTCGTCGATATATCCTAAGACTCTTCTCAGATTGACTTTTGTAAATGACATGTGTGATATGTGTGTTGGAAAGTATGAATCTTTTGTTGGGTGACCTTCTTGACAAACATGCCCCAATCAAAAAACCGCCTGTGTTATGATTAGCACCAAATACCATCCTCGTTTAATGCTGAGAATTCGCAAAGCAAAATGTAAAAGAAGGGAGCTTGAACTTAAGTGGCGTAGGTCAAAATTTGAAATTAACCGTCAATTAGATGTAAACAAACGACAAGTGGTCAAAAGTATGATCGTGAAGGCTCAACTGGCTATTATTCTGCTACTGTTGATGAATGCTCTGGGGGGCCGATCAAAATAATCTATTTTCGTGTGGTTAAAATCTGTTGCACAAGTGTAGTGAGCCAGTTCTTCCTAATGTACTTCTACCCATGATCTTGCAACAGGGTTTGCTGAGTATTTGTAGGTAAAATTTGCTAAAATCCGTAACAGTTTTTTGAGGGTCATTGTGTTGGTGTGAATGAATATGTACTTGCTCCTGATTCTGTATCTCATCTCACTGAGTTTGAGCCAGCCACCGAGGAGGAAGTTCTGAAAATACTCATGGATTGCACCAACAAATCTCGTGTGATTATACCCATTACACATGGTTAATCAAAAAATTGCTCATGACATTGTTCCATCTATACACATATTATTAACAAGTCTCTCATTACCGGGTCCTTTCCAATGACCTCAAGCTTGCATAATATAGGCCTCTCTCTGAATCTGGTTTAGATAAGGAGGATCTCAAGAACTTTCGTCCTGTTGCAAAATTTGAAGTTTTTGGGAAGCTTATGTGATCGGCATCGTGTTACCTCTCGCCTTTTGTCCTGTCCATTATATGCATGATTTCAGGATCCATTCCAATCTGCCTATAGAGCCCATCATAGCATCGACGCGCACTACTACTTGTTTCAAAATGAGACCTAATCCTACGTGCTAATGGACATGGCAAAATTACTTGCACTTGTTTTAAACTCGATCTCAGTACTGCATTTGATACTGTAGACCATAACATTCCTAATACACGACTTGAAAAAAACATCGGCATAGGAGGTGCACCACTGAGTTGGTGTACATCATACCTACAAACTAGATCACAGTTGTTCGTGTGGAAATTACCTCATCAGAAGCCGCTTGTCCTGACTACTCGTGTTCCTCACGGATCGTGCTTGGACCACTGGTTTGTCATCTACAAACAACCTCACCAGTCAGAAATAAAACAAGTATGGACTTCATATCACATTTAATGCGATGACACGCAAATCTACATTTCATTTGATGGCATCACAGGAGGCCGCGCATGATTCTATTCATCAATTGGAGCATGCCATTGAGACAATTCGCAATGATTGGAAACAACTCCATCCAACTGAACGATGACAAGACAGAATTCACTTTTTAATTGGGCTCAAACAGAAACTCAACAAACTCACAGACTTGCATATTAGGATTGGTAACTCACTATTTCCCAGTCCAATCAGGTTCGTGACCAATTGGTGTCATCATAGATACTTCAATGACTAGAATTCACCCCTTCGATAACTAAATCAGCCTCCTTTCAATTAGAAATCTGGGCAAAATTCGTAAATTTCTCGGTAACCATGCTACAGAACAATTGGTCCACGCATTTGTAACCTCGCGTCTAGACTTGGGAAACTCTTTACTTTTTGGACTCTCAAAGGAACAGATTTTACATTCGTCTCCAACTTGAAACAGAATATTGCTGCCGTCTTGTTACACGCCCAAGCCTTAGACCATATAACTCCTATCTTACATGATTTACACTGGCTGCCTGTTCACCTTAGAAAGTTTCAATACAAACTTCTCCTCCTAACATATATCGTGCAGGCATGTGAGCACCTTCATATATCACGATCTTGTCATGCCATACAACCCATCCGCTCTGGTTTGCGACTCAGCTGAGAAAAACCTTTTGGTTGAGCCAAGTGATATAGGTCATGGGGTGATAGATCATCGGTGCTGTGGCTGCTCCTCGCCTTTGGAATTCACTCCCTAAATCACATCCGTTCTGTCATCCATGAGTCATTTCACAGGCGTGCTTTCAAAACCCATCTTCTTATAGAAATGCTAGATTATGATCATGTTTAATGTTTGATTTGATATTTTAAATTGTCTTTTGTAATGAACTTGTCTCCTTCCTTGCTTTGCTTGTTGAGCTCCCATGCGCATGAGTCGCGTTAGAGCGGATGTGTGAGCTTATAAAGTTCATATTTTATTATTAACGATAGAGGGCGTCCTTCAGTCCTTACGCGATGTACTTTCCGAACTGATGCCAAACAGCATTATAAACAAATTCCGTGTGTCAAAATGTTGAGTTATGTCTAGAAATTTAATTATTGAAAATTAAAGGTCCAATGCTGACGTCATATCAATTTTCTTAATTTAATATCTTTTATTTGAAAAAAGATAACAAAAATCCGCTCATTTTGTTCATAAGCTTTAAAACTCTATTTAGTGAAAATTACAGCTTCAGAACTGTAAAATAAACTGTCCCGGGGGTTGGAAATATTAAAAAACTAAAGTCTTTCTTTAAAAAGTTGCATTGCATTGTGGGAAATTATGACGTATGTATGTACTTGTACATATACGTACTTGTACCCTTTCTTCTGGACTGGCAAAGGCAGAACGCAGCACGTTGACCATGGTGCTACAAAAAGTAGCAGGGCTATGAGAGTGCCCTGAGAACCCACCGAAAAATTGAGCCAAGGAGACAAGCAATTTTGATATCTAACTGAGGACGCGAGTTGAGGAAATTACATATCCACGGGATTATTGATGTTCTGCGTTCTGGCACAATTCTGATAAGTTAGGATGGAACATATTATGTTCAAAACGTCAAATGAATACTAAAAATATGTTATTACATCCCTGGAAACCACTTTACGTTATCTGCAGCGTCAAGATATTGTCCAACCGTTTAACAAGATAGCGCGTAGGGTCTTCTGGTTGTCAAAGTTTTGATCTATGTTATCTCGAATGTAATTAGAAAGCCAGCCAATAAGAAAGGAAATTTCTAAAAACAAATATAAATCGTAAATGTTTCAAAAAAAACAAAAAACAAAACATATATACGTTCTGATGATATCCTCTAGGAAAGCTTTCAAAACCAATATAATGAGAGTGAAATGAAACTATAACAGCAAAATCACGATGTTTATTTCCGTCATTGATCACTTCCAATATCCCCTAGTTGCCTAAATATATTTCACACAGTTCTCTACATCCTACATGTTATCTAGGGTAACAAAACATAATTCTAAAATTGCCTCAAGTTTTGTTACACTATTCCTTTCCATTGCAAACGCACCCCCCCCCCCAACATAAGTGGTATAACCTAAATGAAACAAGCCAGCTACAACGTCAAAATTCAGGAAATGTTTATTTTTAGAAGTTGAATTTGATCTGATTGCAATGGGATTTATTCCGTAACAAACGCTGTGTGAGGGCAGTGTTGCGTATGCTTTAAAAACTCGAATTCATTTTGGTTTAGAGCAGGGTCAGAATATCGTAGGAAACTTATTTAAGAAAGTTGATTAATTTTAACACTTGCAAAATTATTGCATGAGGAATGACGCTCCCAAAAATTATAGTTTTGTTATGTTAAATGTTTACTAGACCGAGATAAAGGGCCAAGAAGGTCAACGCCAATGGATTATGTTGCCATACGACTATTTTGCGCATAACCATGGATTGATTGTAGACATGCATTGCATATGCTACAAAATATACAGGGGAGTCAAAAAGATTTCACTCGTTTTGTTTGCAATTTTCTTCAGCAGTGAAAAATCTACCAAAGATTAGCCCACTATCACCTATAAAAAAAACAAGATTCTTTCACCTACCAGAGGAACTGTTGTTTGAACTTTGCATTGAGATTAAAGATATGTATCCAGTTTGCACTCTGTTACGGAATCACTGTTGGAATGTGGGCAAAGGACTTTGGATGGAGTCTAAACAAGTACATCATGGCATTCTTTACTTGCTTTGATAACATTGTGTAAACCTTCATAGAACAAATGTCAAATATTTCAGGATTCTGAAATCAAATAATAATTATGGAATTCTACACACCCAAATTTTGAAGCATACCTCAAATAAATGTCGAAATGGAACATATCTTGTCGCGGATAACGGAGTGCAAATGAGTAGGAAATTCCTGCTGCAATACAGCCGGTTGACCAAATATTTCCCGATCCTTCATAATCTGATGGGGGGGGGGGGCTACTTTGGGGAAATTCAATAATTATTTGGAACAATTACACACATTCAAACGTTCATATGCCTTTCCCTTTGCATCTCAATCCTGCCGCTACCTTCGCTTCTTTTCTTTACTCCCTTGTGCTTGTCCTTAATTTTCCCACTTTCCTGCTTTACCGCTAGCTAAGCTATTTTCATGTCAGACCCATGGGAGAGGGGACAATGCGTCCGTACCCCTGCCCCTATTACGCTACTGTAATTGACTATTGTACGGACATATTATCAACTACAGTTGTAATTGGTTACTTTAGAACAAAATACAAAAGATGTTAAAGCATTAGATGACATGTTACTCAATGGCTTGTGTGTGACGCGAAGAATTTACAACCGTGATCAATATGGTTTTGGCGGCTGTCAGTTATTACCATATCTGCATCTGCGAAAAGGTAAACTTTAGATTTTTACAAGACCAGTGGATATATTGCGCTATGTTTTCATGTTATAAAAAACACTTTCTAAACCTGTCAAATATTTTTCTGAAATCTAGTGTAAATCTTTATGACCAACCCTGTATTCATTAATTTGACACATTAAGCTAGATGAAACAAACATGTTTCAATTTTCCCAAAAACTTTGGCCAGCAACTTATGATTTTGACCCACGTACAAATGGAAATTGATCTTTTAATACAAGTTTAGCATTTTACCCTCTAACTCAATTTGAACCAACTGGTCATAGATGGTACAAACGAACTTTCTGGAATCCTTATGACAAGACGGACCATATGGCATAAGTGTCAATACATGCTTGAGCATTTTAAAAGTTGACCCCTGTGTGACCTTAAAACTAGCATAGAAAGGTCCATCTAACTACAAGGGTCATAGCTTAGATGAGATCAGAGAAGATGAGAAAGAAGGGAATGGCTCGATGTTGGCCATCAGATTACCCAGGATTAATCTCATCCATCAGCTAAGTGTTAGGAAAACTTAAAGGCCATCGCTTAGACCTTGAAGTAATTGTGTTCACCGCCTCAAGCTGGCCGTTCGAATGTTTAACAACAGGAAGTAATGACACACTCCCACTAAAATAGCTATTAATATTTCAGCTAAAGCTCTCTGAGGCAATGAACTCGCGGTGGTTCTGACATGATTGTTATTTTGTGAATTTGTTGGCGAAAGAATGAGGAAATCAGTGGTTTTTTAACGAAAGAATTATCTTAGCAAAAGCGATCTGTTTTGGTAAGCTAATATTGATTCAAGGTTTCGGGGTCAATAAAAAGAGGTATTATTTAGGTCTTAATTTTACAAATATCCGGTTATTCCTGTGAAAATATGATATGATGAATGATTAGATTAAATGCATTTTCATACATATCAACCATACTTTTTTGTGTCAGAAGTTCCAAAGGCCACAATACTTTGAAATTTGGGTCAAAGTTGTTTATAAATGATGCAGGCGAGTACGTATCGCGGACTGGCAACAACCATAGTGTATAGACCCTGTGCAAATACCAATTGACAACTGGGAAATGGAATGTTTCTGGGATTTAATGACAGGTGTATGTCATGTTCTCCAGCATAGTAGCATAAAGCCGGTTGATACTTCACGCGATTTTTCGAGGTCAGCGATTTATCGCGAGACCCGCCGGCGATTCCAGATTTTTATCGCAAGACGACGCGAGACGAACTTCTAGCGGGAATCGATGAAGTTAAAGGTGCTCCGAGTTCGATTTATGTGTATGGTGTTATCTACTTGATTATGAGAGCCTGGCACTTGACATACCTCTCAAGTAGCGTGGGAAATAAACTGTGTAGTTTTGACGGTAGACGCAATAATGAGTGTTGCAAAGCCCTATTCAATACTGTGCTGAGATTGATGGTTAACCACTAAAACGCAGTTTTTGTTTATATCTTGGGAATGAAATGGATTTGAGCACTCAAATTTTCAGGATGACAATGAGAAAAATACGGCCTTTCATCTGATATAAAAATACATACTACTTCGGGTAATCAGGGGTCCCAAAGCCGATCGGAACATGCACCGTTAAATTGAGTTTAACTTTTGCGTTTCGCTGACGATTTTGTTTACGTTAATCCAATCGGAAGTCTTCATTTGGACCAAGGTCAAAACATTCCCCCAAAATCGAATTTGGTAAAAATTGCACAGGATCATGGCGAATCGAGTGACGAGTATGGCAAGCCATAAAGGCCATAACGTATTGCTGCAACGCGTGAGAGAGAAAGTAGCAAGCGTTGCGAACATTTCGGCAACGCGTTGCGGCATTCGGCAACGCGTTGCGACATTTCAGCAAAGCGTTGCGGTGTCGGCCAATCAAAATCATGAATTTCTGTGACGTATTTCAAAAATAGCCCCACAAGCGTTGCTAGATACTTTGCACCGCGTTGCCAAAACCTTCACAACCGCGTTTGCGAGCTTCAAAACGCGTTGACAAGTTCGCAACGCGTTGATAAGGTAACAGCCATAAGGACATTAAACGATTGCCGCAAACGCGTGGAGGAAAGCACAAACGCGTTGCGACATTTCGGCAACGCGTTGCGACATTTCAGCAACGCGTTGCGACATTTCAGCAACGCGTTGCGACATTCAGCGAACGCGTGTGGTGTCGGCATCATAATCATGAATTTCTGTGGACGTATTTCAAAAATATAAATCTCACAAACCGTTGCTGACTTCACAACGCGTTGCCAAACATTCACCAACGCGTTGCGGCAATCGTTTAGACCCTTATGGCCTCACAACGCGTTGTGAAGGTTTGCAAAAGCGTGTGAAGCCGCAAAGCGTTGTGATGGCTTGCCGCGCGTTGTGAAAGCCATAAGGTCATAACTTATTGCCGCACCGCGTTGGGATCTATTTTTTGAAATACGTCACAGAAAATTAGGGATTTGATGGCCGGACGCCGCAACGCGTTGCAAAATGTCGCAACGCGTTGTACTTCTACAACCGTTGCGGCAAACGTTATGACCCGAGGCTTGTGGACCTTCGCAAAGCGTTGTAAAGCTCACAACCCGTTGTGGAATCTCGCAGCGGGTTGTGAAGGCTTGCAACGCGTATGTGAGTTTCCACAACCGTCGTTGCTAGAATGTGCAACGCCGTGTGGGTCTATTTTTTTAAATACGTCACAGAACTTAAGGATTTTGATTGGCCGACACCGCAACGCCTTGCTGAAATGTCGCAACGCGTTGCGAATGTCGCAACGCGTTGCCTACATTTCTGTGACGCGTTGCGGCAATACGTTATGGCCTTATGGCTTGCCATAGACGATCAAATAGAGGGGCTAATAGAGAGGTGGCAAAATCACCCCCACCCAAACTGACCAAAAGATCCGACTACAAGGTATCATTAAGAAAAAGAATGTGGGAGGACGATATCCTCCACCTAAATTTTGAGGGCTATAATGGGAGCAAGAAGCTTATTATTATAGTTAATATTTTTTGGCCTAGTCCAGAAGTTGTACCACTTCCCATCTCTGGCGGATCCCTATGCACACCCAACTTGTTTGGACACGAGAAATAATAAGAAGGCTTAGTCACTATAAGACATTCTTATTTGGTTAAGTTTACGGCAGAGCGAATATGAGAATGGCGTCGAAGCCAAAGCAACCAAAATGATAAGAACATATTATCCACCGTCAAAGCATAGGATCTAGACGATGAGGAACAATCTGGCATAGCAAATGAAATGTCTATGTGAATATTTTACCCCCAACCTGCCCAACATGTGCTATTTTCGCGGCAAACTGCGGGCCAACCTATTCTTGAAATAATAAAAATGCTAAAATCACTTTATCCAAATCACTTGTACGTTTACGCTATATTCTTGTATACCCGTTGGTACTAACTTGTGAGTTGGAAATAATTGCGTGAATTATTACGCACACGCCTTATAATATAGGCAACAGAGACCAGTCTTGCACTATATTGGCAATACCATGAGGTTCGCGGGCACATTTTTTCCAGCTTACGACGCGAGAGAAATCGCGAAAGATGGCGTGAAATCGCTGCGATTCGGGGAAAATCGCGGCGATTTCTCGCAGCTGAAAAATCAGCGTGAAGTATCAACCGGGCTTAAGTCTTTGGTCCAATCGATTAGATTTAAGCGATTGAGATGAATAGGCGGGTGAACAGGTTGATCTTTTGAATTAGCAGTCGACCCACCTCCTTCTTTCTCAGCTTCTCTGGATGAGATGTAAGTCGTGTCACACGGTCGGACTTAAGTAACTAATACCGGTATTAACTCTGATCGGTATTAACGTCGGACTTAAAGTTGCCGTGTGGACGCGCACTGATCGGATTTAAATCCTCTCGGTATTACTATCGGACTTAAATTTGGTCGTGTGGACGCGTAGAACGGTATTAGCGCTTAGATCCGACATAACTTAAGTCCGATAAGCTAATACCGGTACTAGCTGACCGTATGTGATCCATGGCAACTGGCTTCGAAGTTAATGTAAACTTTCACCCAAAGAAGGTAGAATAATGATTAAAATTGAAAAAAAACATTGAAAACATCTTTACTTATCGAAATATGTTTTACTAATGCACAGGAACCTAAACCCCATGAACCATTTTTTAAATGGTAATTAATGGCAAAGGGTGAATGAGGGAAAAGAGAGGGGGGAGGAGTGGAGGGAGGATGGATGGTGGGGATGGGAAATGGGAAGGGGGAAAAGGGAAGAGGGGGGAAAAGGGAGGGATGAGAGTGGAGAGGGGGAGGGAGGGGAGGCGGGAATGGGGAGGGAATGGTGAGAGGAGGGGAGGGAAGGGGAATGGGGGAAGGGGAGGGGATGAAAGGGGAATTGTGGAGGGGGGATTGGGAGAGGGTGGGGATTGGGGAAGGGGAATGGCGATGGGAGACGGGGAAGGTGAAGTGGGGGGGGAATGAGGGAGGGGAACGGGTGAACTCCAAGCGTGCATAAAATATGCAAAAATCACCTGCAGAAATAAATGAAATAAGGAGAACTTCATGAAAATGCAAATGCAACAAACGAGGAAATGTGAAATAATAAATAAATACAGTGATAAGTAGCAGAGCATGTTAAACATAAGATAAATGCATATAAATATAACGCTTGAAATAAGGCATGAAGCTCAGCAGAACTAGAGCTACATGTGCTTCTGAAGAAGCACTAATGTCAGCATGCAGTGGTTCTATGACCTTTGACCACACATAGTGAACCTGTTAATTTGAACGGAAGGTGATTTTGAGTAAGTAAGGCAGAAGATGTAATTTACAGATTTTCAAAGAATGCCCCTTTAATCAGTGTATATTGAATTTGATAATCTGTGAACACCCCATAAGGACTTGTGTCAGTGGTTAATAATGGTTTTTCTGACCAACAATGCATTGGTGATCATAGCACTAGATTGAGACATGAAGGATTTCTGAATTTTCAATGAATACCCTTTTAATCAGCCAACATTGTCTTTCACCCAATCTGTGGACACTATATATGGTCCTTGAGTCAGAGGTTCTTCTAATTTAAGTGATCATAGCATTTAAATTTGAGACCAAAGCAGCAATTGATAGATTTGATGAAGAATGCCCCTTTAATCGGCCTACATGACCTTTGACCCCAATGTGTTTACACCCTTATGGGTCTTGGTTCAGTGGTCTTCAGACCAACTTTGGTGATCATAGCAATTAATTTGAGGCAGAAATGGAATTTATAGATTTTTCAAAGAATGCCCCTTTAATCGGCCTACACTGTCTTCCACCTCATCTGTGTTTACACCCTATATAGGCCTTGGGTTAAATTGGTTCTTTTGACTGAAATGTGATCATTAGAAATTGATTTGTGTTAGAAGAAGGAATTAATAG
>JAMKCH010038415.1:0-13926 GCA_023653785.1 Ophioderma brevispina | reverse complement strand
GGACGGGTCAGCGTCATTTATGTAAGTCTAAGTCAGAATACCTCAAGCATGACTGAGCCTAGAGGCAAATGTAAGTATTGCCAGAAGAAGAAGAAGAAGAGAAGAACTCATCAGAAACAGAACAAGAACGGCCAAAGGCCGTCTTGAACTACAATCCCCTGAGGTTTTCCCCTTCACAGCGGCCTGACTTGGTTATTCACTGGCCCAATCTTTAGGAGATTAGTAACTCACCATTCCTGGCTTGACCCACAACTGTTTAATTGTTTTTAGCATAAGTTTTTTTTTCAAATTCTTATGTGCTTTGTAATTTTTTACATTTCATGCATTATCCTTTTAATCTTGCCGTTGGGTCGGGTATCTCAATGTCCTAGATGGCTCCTTTTACACTCCAGAAATTTTCCGTATTTTAATGTGTTTATATGTAGCTTTTTAATTTGTATGGATTGTATTAAGGAATTGCTGTAGAATAAAACTTGAATAGCTACTTTGCTTTAATCATGTTTTATTATCCTGTATAGCTAAGTATTGTGTGCTACGATCTTGATGTAGTAGTGCTATATACAATGATGAGCCAGTAATTAGAAACTTACCAAATCGAGGGCCTCAAAGTCTTTTTACTGTCATTCTTAACTAACCTGTTACTCAGCTCCTTGTGATCACGTTGACTTGCTCTACATTTTCTTTCCAGCAACCTGACCTTTGATCTCACTCTTGATTTCTTGTACATCTGAAATTAAATCAAAACACTTTAACCTATTTTTTATAGTCCTGATTTGTTTAAAGGGGGATGCCCGATTTAAGGATAATTTTTAAGTTTTCCATCTTGATAGATTGGCCTTCACCCAAAAACCCCACCGTAAAGTTTTCGCGCCGATATTTCAATGCGTGTCATGTGAGAGCATAAAACGTTATTTTCGTAAGCCCCATAGAGTACTGTGTAAAATTAAATTGGCGACCAAATTGGGATAGCATTTTCGCTTCATTATTTCCATCCAAACATCCTTGGCCCTAAGATTTCACAGGGTAAATGCGAAAAATAGTAGCTTTCTTTCTGATACCAAATGTTGACCACTCCTTCCGGTAAATCTGGGCTTCTGGGGACAGCTATTAGCATCAGGGCCATGGACCTTTACAATAAATTCACCTAATTGATCACTTTCAGGATAGCACATGCTCTCTTGAGAACAATCATTAGATATGTGGGAGGTGCGGATCTTGAGAATGTTGTGCCTAGGGTGACGTGTTTATACATGTGGGTCAAACTTCAAAGTGGGGGATGATTCAGTTGATCTGAAAATGGTTGACTTGGTGGATGGGGGGGGGGAAGGGTAATTTATTGAATTCTTACTGTCATTTTCTATCACAGCCTCGGTTCCCAGTGACATTACCCAAATCCCTCTTAACCTCGTTCAATAAAATCTTTGTAATATCTGATATCAGTAAAATCAATGATTGACTCAAAATCCGTTTAGGGTTAGTGGATTAAACCCCGCTGTAAAGCAGTGTACTTCCAATAACGGCCATTCAGATTGAAATGGCCGTAGCCTTTTGTCAAGTCTTTGTCTGATATTGCGTAAGAGTACCTTCTACCGTTAAGGCTTTGCAAAAGACTATTAGCACTCAGGTACAAGGGATGTGATGCAATTTGAATTCACTGTGCTGTTAGGATGGCCCATGACCTACCCCCCAATAGCAATTTTGAAAATTCTTGCGGACCATAAAGGTGCCAACGAGAGATTTGATGCATCCAAATTATTGCGCCATATGAAGAGATTCAAATAGATTAGACAATCAATAAGCTCTCATTGTATTTGCTAACAGAAAGTAATTTACATTATTGTTCTGTAACGAAACGCCCAGGGCGTGAAATTTTCAAAAAGGGGACATTTTGTTATAGAGTCATTGTTAGTTATATTTCAATTGCTAAACATAGCCAGCCTGCACCATCCAGTCCCATCACCGAGGACACCCCACCTCCACCCCCGAGACAACCTACCCTCCCCGACCTGAGACACCCCACCCCTCCCGACACCCCCCTCCGACACCCCGACCCCTTCTGACACCCCACCCCACCCCTCCCCTCCCCCTCCCCGACACCCCACCCCTCCCCCTTGAAATCAAATGATATGCATTTTGCAGAGTACAGCAAACAATTTTATGCATATTTATTAGACCAATGCTTGCAGTTTGTGAATGGAGCCAAAGGTACATGAGGTCACACAACATGTCACCTCCCCCGCCCCCTCCTTCCACCAAATGGCATCCTAATAGCCCTTACGAACTCATACGGCATGCATTATGAGGAGTAAAATTTGACCGGGCCAAAGGTCACACACGGGCACATGAGGTCACCAATGTCACCCAATGACCCCGCACCATTCCTTTCCCAAGGTAATCATTGTAGGCCTTTCGGAACTCATACGGCATTGCAATATGATTTTAGGGTTAACATTTTGAATACAGACACACATGTTTATACACACACAGACATGCCTTAGCTGCAATTCTTGCAGACGACACAAAAATTGAGGGGGCCTTTATTAGGGGGGAGCATTTATTACAATTTGGTACTTTTATTTCGATATAAAATTAGAAAATTCAAAATTTGTACCAAAGAAAGTGATTCATTCAAAGCTAATCCTTTCAGATTGGGATTATTTTTTATGGAAAAACTTATTTCCGTGCAAAAATCAGTCTTTGGAAATTTTTGGACACCGGATATGTGAAATCTGCAAAATTAAATCTCTTGTTGTTGTTGCATCTTTGGTACTATATTGTCGGAGGGAAGATATTCATGCCCAACACAAAAATAAGCCCAAATTTCACACACGCACTTTCCAGTCAATGCCAGATCTATGACACAAAGGAGGCATTTTTTGCTTTATATTACCCATGAAAGGCTCCATAAAAAATAAACATTGTTTCATGCCCTGGGTTTTCTTTGAAAAGTAATGAGGTTTTCCTCTACTATTTTTCTCTATTCAGCTCTAATCCTTTGTTGAAAATGGTCAGGCCTTTCTTTTTATAGGGGCATTGATAATCTAGCCCATCCATGACTTGCCTAAAAAATGAGATATTTACTCATATGAACCTGGCTTATGTATTGTATGGGTTACTTGATCTTGCATACCACATTTGGTTGGTTTGACCGTGCCAAGGGAATTACGGGACTTGTATATATTTTTATAAGTACAAAAAAAACATTTGATTTGGAGCCATTTTACTTGCATTAGGGAGGGTTTTTTTATTTGATCTACGGTACTGAGAACATTGGATGGAAAATTTCATTTTTAAAAATATGTTTATAAATGATCCCAAATCATTAAACTAATAATTAAATTTGACAAGGCAAAATGAATTTTGCAGCTGTGGTGACCACTTGCCATTAGCCGACCTTGAGTTAGTTCTGGCGAAAATCATTTTAAAAAAATTAAAAATGAATAAAAAGCACCTTGCATCTAGGTCTTTGACTACCTACTAGAGACAAGTGGCCTAGTGCACTGTTACATTACACTAAATTTGTTCAGAACTCAGAATCAAATGAAACTTTGGAGGAAAAAAATTTTTGTAGGAGGGACACTTTAGCAAAATTTATTAGGGTTGGAAATTCTAAATGCAAAAAAAAAGAAATACATAAGTGGGAAAAGTGTGATAATCAAGGCAGGATACTGCTGAACCATATGGTAGGAGTCATTTACCATGGGGTGGGGGGTGGAAGATTTGAGTGGGAAATTCAGAATTTATTTTGTTTGGGATAGGGAAAACATGAAAATGAGAGTGAAAGAATTAACATGACTTTATTTTAAATGGAGAAAAAATCAGGGTAATTCATCCAAATTTTTAAATGGTACAAGTGAATGGGAACATGAAAATTTCACACAAAAAAGGTTAGTCCTCAATTTCCCTCTTCCATAAAGAATAATGGACCACTCCCTAAACACTGAGGGTTCTAATATCCGAAATTCCCCTTAATCCTCCTATAGGTCACTCCGGAATCTGGGGCACTTTGTCATTTTGTGATTTTTTTGTACAGTGGTGGATGGCCTGCCAAACAGAAATTATTGTCTTTACATATTTACCAATCTGACTCAAAAGTTCATAAATGATAACAAGTGAAACTATTTTAAATTGACATATATTATTACCATAAAGTTAAAAAAATGCAACAAAACAAAGAACTACATTGAATACCCATCTGCCACTGTATTTTCATGATACGGTTTGTTCACTTTGTTGTGTTTTTCCGATCCTGCAGTCCAGGTGATAATTTAAAAGGTCCATCCGATCGCTAATAGCTTGTCCCAGAAGCCAGATTTTACCGGCCAGTGGTCAACATTTTGAACAGAAGCGAAGCTACATTTTCTCAAGTTTACCTGTGAAATATTAGGGCCAAAGGATGTTTGGTTGGAAGTTAGGTGAAAATGATGCCCCATTTTGGTTGACCAATATTAATTTTACAAAGTAATCTATGGGGCAATTACAAAATCACGTTTTTAGCGCTAGAATACAAAAACAGGATTTAAGATGTCAGATGGGGTTAAGATTAGAGGAGTGAAGGCCAATCTATTCAAGAACTAATTAATATCAAAAAATTCTCCCCCCTAGCTTACACGATCGTCGATCGTCTCAAATAAAGGCTTTAGTTTAGCCACAATTGTGACAGTACAAGTAATATTATTAAAGTTGAAATGTAAGGCACAATGCTTATAGAAATATGGCAATGTTGATGGTAAACGCCACGACAGTTAAAATTTATTTAGGGGAGAATAAACCGTAGCAGTGTAAATGAATAGGCTCCAAAGAAAAAAAAGGTTTCGCAAATATTCGGAGCTAATAAAAATTGTTTCATATTGTCCTCGCTCGTAAAACAAGGCACACACTAACCTGAGAAGGTCTTTTATCATAAATAGATGCATAAAATTCATTAATATAATTCTGAGATACAAAATTCAGGGGAAATCCTTCATGGATATATAATTCATAGTTCACAACAGGGACGATGCGGAAATACAGCGCCATTGCTCAACATGTGAAAGCAAATGTATTGTAGATATTTTGTTTACTTCTAGCCTTTTTTTGCAACATCACTGTCGATGATTTTATTATGACAGGGGTGTCCAACCTGGGCCCGCGGGCAATTGCGGCCCGCGAAGAGCTCACATGCGGCCCACGAGGTACTTCCCAGAAAAAATAAATACATAAATAAGCTGATAATAATAGTAATAAAGATATGTCATTGATTAATGTCCTCAATCGGAAACCAAACTTTTTTAAACATCGTTGGAAAATTGGTCCAAATTAATCAATTAAAAACCAAAAATGTTAATATTGTGGAAAACTTTCGTCCAATTTCACTCAATCTGAAGCCAAAGTTGTCAAAATTTGCTATAAAAAGGTAAACATTTATAGGAAAAAAGGCATTTTATGTAAATGTGCCTCCAAAATCTGTATCCTCGTGTAGCTATGGTCCCCTTTTCATCAAAAATTGGTGGGTCCTACTTCCAGATTCTCGTGGCACGTCATAAACCAAACTTGATCCCCCTCATTACTTGCTTGCGGCCCGCAATAGATGTGGATTCACCCAAGGTCGGCCAATGCATCAAAAAGGTTGGGACACCCCTGTATTATAGGACATAGCAACAACTTGGGTGAGTAATTTGATCTGAGATGAGAACTTGTATTGTGAATTCAGTAAATCTGCCTCCTAAAAAAAAACAGTTTTTATCAAGTACACTCTTCGCAACCCTAAAATAGCGCGTCCATAACGAAAACGTCTTCCGATAAAAGAATGCGTCTGATTTGCTATAATATTTAGGGTTGATGCGAACGAGATGATGTCCAATGCAATGCGGAAGTGTTGATAAACTCAATTTTTTTAAAATAGGTAATAATGGCCGCGGCCAGTCAGGATGGTCAGCATCTACTCTCAGTGCCTTGTGCGGCTGAACATGAAGAACAGATTTACCTTTTGCTGCCACTTTTGTTAAAGTTGTTAATTCGGCGGTTGTCTCCCCCGCGTGGGGCGACCTTGTTCTCTGTACCCGTCTCAATGGTTTCATATCACGGTAACATTGGATTTTTCTCTGCATAAAAGTTCCTGATCCGGATGATGGTACGTAAGTTCCTGGGGCGCAACTTCTGTGTCGGAATGAAATTTTAAGGATTGATGGGTCAGTGTGCTGTCCATTTTCCCGATCTTTCAGACACATTCAACGTCTAAAACACCTTTTCAAAATCACCTACTGGAAAAGTAACAAGAGTCGTCCTTAAAAAGGACAATCTTTTCGCATTTTAGTGCCACAATTTGTGCAATGAAAAATAAATGAGTTTTGTAACCTATATTGGAAGAATACTATGCAGGGCCATCAATATATGATCAACCTTTATGTGAAACAAAAGACATCAGTTTCATGTACTTTTTTGATAATCTGATTTTTGAAGTAGAAATCGCATGGCATGGAACACCAAGCTCAGGTACAATACTCCCTTTTAAAGGTAACTTCTTATCCAGTGCAAGGGCCAAATCACTATTGGTAGTAATATCTGCTACAGAGTACAACAGTTGTGCAGGTTTACCCACATGAAATATTAGTCTGCTTAATGAAATAGTTCCATGCTATCCGTGTTAAAATTACATTAACAAACAATGTAATTCTGTACCACAATTGGATATTATAACATTGGAAGTATTATTTTGGATATAATTAGGCTATAGAAGTCATTTACAGTTTAATTGTCAAGCAAAATTTTGCAAGCTGACCCAACCAATCAGAAAAAAACTGTTACATAGATACCTTTAGGTTAGGACTAGTTCATTAGGGCAAGCAGGAAGGTCACTATCAATAGGGTATGTAATCACTGACCTTGGCCATGCATGGAAATATGAGCCTCTTGAACTCAACAGCCAGTATCAGTAACAGCTGAGAAGTGTAAACAAGGATGGGCTGTATACACACAATAAAACTCAGTACCACTGCATGAGTGTTTGGTCAATTCAGGATTAATCTTCTGCCTGGCAGAAGAAAAATCCGGTTTGATCTAAATGACAAAATTCCACTCAAATGAAAATTCAGCACTTGAGTACTTTTAAAGTACTTCTAAAGAAGTGGCTAGTTTTCGGGGGGGGGGTAAATGGGTATCCTGGTCGGGTAACCGCCCGAGTTACAAAAAACGCAGCCTTGTTCAAGGCTGTCTCCCGGGCTGTCTGCTAAGAACCGTCAAACTTGCTATTTTTTTATTGACATTTAATTTAATTTCTTCTTTAAAATGCTTCAGTTGTAGTGACATTGACGAGGGTTTCAGGTAGACAGTTCCATTGGGGTTTATTGTAGGCCCTACATCAAGCCCGTGCGCGAGTTCACAACACCAATGGGTCTATTGTCTTGTCTTGTTTAGGGAGTAGTCACAGCTTGTCTTATTGGCCTTTCGATTACTTCCTCCATATATTGCTTCGTTTTTGTATGTGTATGCATTCAATTTGTACTTTTGTGTGTATTTTATGGAAATTTATGGAAATTATCACCCACTTTTAAATAGTAAATCAATCAAAATTAAATCTTAAAGGTGGTTGTTCCGATTTATGTGTATTGTGTTCTCTACTTGATATGAGAGCCTGGCACTTGCACATACACCCCATCAAGTTGTTGAAGTACCGTGGGAAACAAACTTGCGGTTTTGATGGTAGACGCAATAATGCATGTTGCAAAGCCCTATTCAATACTGTGCTAATAAAGTGGTTAACCACTAAAACGGCGGTTTTTTGTTTATATCTTGGGAATGAAATGGATTCGAGGGCTCAAATTTCAGGACGACAATGAGAAAAATACGGCCTTTCATCTGATATCAAAATCGATACTACTTCCGGGTAAATCAGGGGGGTCCCAAAGACGATCGGAACACGCCCTTAAAGGTGCAATGAGAGATTTTGAGGTACCCAAATATTGTGTCGTAATGATAGTGATTTCATATAGATTAGACTCTCAATATATTGTTTACTTTGTTTTTGGCTACAGAAATGTCTTAAAAGAGAGAAAAGGGTGATTTTGATTTGCTTAATATATTTGATTATAAAACATAGGCTGAATTTCGTATTTTCTCCTATACAAAATTAGAAATTTCACAATTTTTATACCAAAGAAATACTTCTCAGCTTAATCCTTGCAGATGGGGATATTTTTGATGGAAAGCTTTGCATCAAGGCAAAAATCAGCACTTCAGATTTTTTAGGGACACCTATATGTGAAATCTCTCGTTGCACCTTTAATTCAATTGAAGATAAAACTTGGATTAAAAGAGAAATTGCTAATAAAAATTCCTTTAAAAAGGAAAGGGCGTGTCAAGGGGAAATAGCCATGTAAAAGGTATTGGAAGGGATTAGTAAAATGCATTTTGTGGGAGTTTTTGCAAGTTGACTTATGTGATTTTTTGGACACACTTAGCCGAGGTATAACATGAACGTAAATAATTTAACACAGAGTGAATAGGGGGTTTACATCCCTCTATTACATTTACGATTTTCAAAGGAAAAAATGCGACCAATCAAAATACAACATAATACACTTTATTCGGGAAAACAATCAACGCTATACTTATCCACCACAAGGTTGACCACTGCAGACTCACCAGCAGAACTAGAAGAAGCAATTCCGGATATTTTGCATGCGACGGACGTAAAATATGTTATAGGATTCGGCACGCGTACCAACGTGATCGCTAACATTTTGTTTTAAATAATTATTATAAAGCCCTTTAAAAAATGTAAAGCTCCCACTTTCAGCAAGATTGTCACCCAATGACTTCATATTATTTTCTTAAATTTTACCTCTGTCCCAAAAGACTTAAATTTGTCAAAAATTTAAAATGTTCATCCACGCCATTGCACTATTCAATTCATATACAACTTTGAACAATTCGTTAGCTTCAATGATAATTACAGGTATCATTACAATCATACAAATCATTACCCGTAATGTTACTCGTAATTCACATTCTATTAAAAGTGTGCGCATAGGTAAAAGGTCACACACGGGGGAAATGCACTAGTACTACTAACATGAGATCTGTCTGTCCGACTGTTTGCGTTTTGAAGCTCTTTGCTATGGACCCGATGTTTGACATGCAGGTAGAAAACAACAGCCTGAGGTTTGTTATATCACGGTTTCAGGGTGACCCAAAAATCAAAAGTCATCTAGAGTTTAATTTGCGTAAAAACGCCGTATAATCGCAAAACTTAAATAAAGGTGGCTGATCCAATCAAATCCAGCCATTCATGTTTCCTAAAAAAATGTAAGAACCTTATTATTAAAGGTTGCTGATCCAATCAAAATCCTACACTAATGTTTCCTCGAGGCCTCACTTACATTAACGCATTAAAAAATCAATCCAACCTTTGGAAAGTGGAAAGATTTCGAAAACGTTTTTATTCATAACATCAAAATGAAAACATTCTTATATGGGCATTTCGTGATCCACAGCATAGTCCCCTTGATTTACCTAAAAGAAATTAATAATTATTTTAAAGAAAGATGATTTTTAATATCATCTGACCCGTTGACCTAAGCATGGGCACAATAAAGCCATATATCATCTTACTAATACCTTCACATATCAATTACAAAAAAAAAAAATGGATCTTTCCCTTGACCCGCCCATTCTTTTTTAAAGGAATTTTTTATTTATTATTATTGATATCGCCCACGACTTGCTACATATGGTGCCCAACGTTTAAGCATCCGTTCATTCAATGCACCCATGGCTCAAGCATTACAAAATAAAGCAATATATCATCTTACTAATACCTCACATACCAATTCCATGGATATTTCCTCTTGATCCACCCTTTCCTTTTTAAAGGAATTTTTTATTTATTATTATTGATATCGCCCACGACTTGCTACATATGGTGCCCAACGTTTAAGCATCCGTTCATTCAATGCACCCATGGCTCAAGCATTACAAAATAAAGCAATATATCATCTTTCTGAATACTTCAAATACCAATTCCATGGATATTTCCTCTTGATCCACCCTTTCCTTTTTAAAGGAATTTTTTATTTATTATTATTGATATCGCCCACGACTTGCTACATATGGTGCCCAACGTTTAAGCATCCGCTCATTCAATGCACTCATAACGATTTAGTATAGTATGTTTATTTGGACTCACTTTGGAAGCAGTGGCACTCATCTATCCAATGGTGCGTCCAGTTACAACAATACAATAGAGATATAATATAAACAACAATATTTACAATACAAATTAACGACAACCATGAACACTTAACAACATAACTGCTGAAATTAACGAGTAAAATCATGCAGAATTGATTAATTAGTCCTATGTTTCCAAGCACGTTGTATATATTGTTTACAAATTTTATCAAAGACCAAACCGAGGGTACTGTCAATGGTGAAAAGATTTTCTAACATGAGGAAATGTTTGACTTTGTTGTCACCCATATAAAACCAATCCCAAAATCCCATATAGTTATGTGCTTGGAGTTCGTTTTTTCAGATTAATGTACTCCTCAATGTCAATATTATTAAGGGTAGTACACGAAAACATGAAATGCTCAGTGGTTTCAAGATCATAGTTGCATAATTTACATAAGCCAGTATTGCCCGTTGACCATGATTTAACATTATTTGCTAATGGTAAGGTGTTCGTGCGAACTTTAAACTTTAATGAACTACCCTGGAAGTTGGTAGCATCAAGAAGATAAGTTTCAAAAACAGGGCGTTTAAAACTGCGGTATATTTTAATGTATTCTTTGTCAGTGCCCCTTCGTACCAAACTTGGTTTTGAAGATCTTTGTGAATTCAAGTTGAGGAAAGAGTTGACCCAATTAGCGTTATGTGGTTATGTGGTTATCGAAAAAATATGGTCTAAACCACAGAGGACAAGAGAATCACGAATATGCGTCAACCAAGTCCACTGGGAGTTTTCACCCTTTTCATGCGTGGAAAACAGCGCATCAAATGCTAATTTGTAAACCTATCATTATCCATATTCAGCAGGCGATCAAAATACTTAATTCTTGGTAACCTGAATGTGGACCATGAATCCCACCCCATTCACCATATAAAGCTTCTTTGGCAGTGTTACGGTTTGCCCTCAGAATTGTCCTAGCCATCTGAAGCTGTAGGCCTTCAATCTTTTTTGAGTCAGAAGTACTCGGAACCAGATTGAACAACCATAGTTAATGGTTGGAAGTGCCACAGTTTTCCACAACAGATCCCCATGCATAATATACACGGTTGTAATCATCTTGATTGTTTATAATATTTATAGATGCCAATTAAGCGATGCCCTTACGAATCACTTCATCGACGGGAACATGTCAGATTAAAAATTCCTACCAAATTGGACCCCTAAGTATTTGTATGCATTTGTTCTTTCATATAAGTGTTTACCAAGCTTCCATTCGTTGTTTATTTACACTTCTTTTACCGATTACGCACATTAGATTTATTAAATTGAATTGAGTTTAAACTCGTAGAGAATTCACTGCAATCTTTAAAAAGTCAATTAAGTCATGTTCGTTTCACCTATTAGAACAAACGTTCATCAGCCAAAAAAACACCCGCCGATCTGTGTATCACCAATGTGGGCCCAATTTTGTTTGACTAATCCTCCTAGCAAGTTCATTAATATAAATACAGAAAAAATTGGAGAGAGACATTTAAAGACGCTTGTTAACCAGCCAAATCACTGTAAATTTCTCAGGAACCTTCGTGATATTGCCATGTATTTTCTACTCTTTTGAACCACCTAATATCTTTTTTGTAAAGTACGTTCAGGTTTTTGCTGGGCCTAACTTATTGAGTACATATCCATATGACGTTATACAAATTGCACAACATTTCATTAAAAACTATCCACACATGTAGATTTTTAGAGGATATAATCGGCAAGAATATTTTCTGACAACACTGCATTTGAAAAAGAGGTCAAAACCCAAGCGAATAGAGCGGGGAGCCCGTAGGCTTCACCGCCCAAAACGACAAAGGCCAAGCTTCGATCTACAAACGAGGGGGGACCAAACAAACTTGCCAGCCACGCGCGAGCGGCTCTAATCCTCATTCATTGTGGCAAAAACATCCCATCATCCACGATCCGTTCTACCGCATTGCACATAGGACCATATTTTTGCCCGAAGAAGTCGCAGAATTTGAAGAGACATGGGGACATTCAGAAAGACAGAAGGCCCCCATTTTTTTTCGAACCCGGGTTTTTACATATATTGGAATGCTTACCAAGTATAGATCCACCCAAAGTGAATAAGCCGAATACACCTTCTTTGTAACAAAATGATGATTTAGTATTTATGTCGTAACCACAGAAATCCAAAGCACGGTTTTCTATGGGGGAGGACGAATACGATAGCGGGCAAGTTTCAAAAACAAGGTCTGGGTTTCTTTGTACTTGTTTGTTCAATATAACCTTCCAAACGATCTAGGTAAAGATGTAGGTGGTCTACAACCGATTTAGAGCAATTTGAGAGAAATCGTATCCTAAATAAAAAAATCCCTCCTGCACTTTAAATCAAACAACCAGTTTACAAGTGGAGTACTTCCGACTCCACTGTGTTATGTTTTTTCAAATTGCTTAAACCATATACATGGTCCATCTCACAAATTAGCATTTCTTGGACACTTGTATATATGTGTTGTATAGGCCACGACCATTAAAATATGGAATTTAGTATTTCTTGCGACATTGATTTATGTGTACACTCATGGCCATGAAAATTTGAATACTTGTTCAATCCGTGGAGCAGAAATAGATTGCAACATTTAAAAATCGGCGAGACCAGCTGGATTATATAACCCTTCTTCAATGCATTGTATCTCTAGACAGGAGCCGTGTCGAAATTGAGATGGGATTTTAAAAAAAGCATAGTGAGGAAAAGTAGAAAAGTATAAAAGGTGTTAACATCCCAGTTTAACATCATGATGAGTTTGATGAATCTGATTGATGAACAGAGGTGGTTCATTATTTAATATTTGTGTTTCAAAGTGTTTTTACCGATAAACGTTGTAGAAATCTGTGAATTTAATACAGTGTAGTGTCTTTCGCGTTTCGGCGTGCCTAGTAAACTTTTTACCGTCGCGTTGATGAACATTATCATATGGGTGTACTAGCATAATAGGGTAAACGTTTCATTAGAAGTCCCATGGGATGCAAATGAGGTATTGCCATTCATTCCGTCAAGCGGATGCGCACTGAACAAAATACGTCTACAGCGCGTGACGGATAATGTAATACCTTATTTGCATCAATGGGACTTCTATAGGAAACGTCGGCAAGAGTTCAATATGTACCCCTCTTCGAAGAGTTCTACAAGTAACAAATTTTTTTTATTTGGGCCTTGGGTTAGGGATTTGTTGTGTTAGGCCATAATAAAAAGAATTTGTTTCCTGTCAAAAATCAAAAGGCGGTGGTCATATGGAACTTCTTTCCTGTGCAGGACAAGTGAGATATAGCGCCACCAGGCCTGGCCACCAAGCCTTGTTCAAATAAAAAATGTATATGCTATCATAATAAAAAAGGAGAAAACGTTGAAATATTATTCATAATTATTGGTCAAATCACGATTGTTTTGTTTATATTTCGAGCAGTATGCCACAAATGAATGGTCTGAAAATATCGAATATGTTAATATCTCGGCCTCGTTCGCAACATTGGAAATCGCAGGGTGTCTTTCTGGAGTAAATCTCTTATAGCTCACATTACATGATTATATTCTATCACACAAGACACGCCAAAAGACGGTTCCAGTAAACATGATAACCCCGTACCCACTTTATTTCATCAAAATTGAGCACAATTTGGTATCAGAAGAAACTTGGTCCGTATTTTTTTAAGTTGTGAATACAACCCCCCCCCCCCCCACACACACACACACTGACATTGGAAAGTGGTAC